>JAVTVY010015021.1:0-69928 GCA_036873755.1 Hanleya hanleyi
CGTAATATTTCATTCCAAATACATGACAATTCCCTGTCGATTGTCAAGCAATATACCTATTTAGGCATAATTCTTAAAAGCAATGGTAACTTTTCACTGGCTATAGAGAACCTACGTAACAAAGGGTTGAAAGCATGCTTCAAAATGAAGCAATTATTAGACAACAATACAGGTTGTAAACTATCCGAAAAGTTGTTCGACACATTAATAAAACCAATACTTTTATATGGCAGTGAAGTTTGGGGTGTCAAAGACACTTTTAGAGATTCAGATGGCTTCGAGCATGTACATCTAAAATTCATCAAAGAATTGCTTGGAGTACATTCCAAAAGTACGAACACAGCATGTAGATCCGAACTTGGCCGACTTCCTCTTAAATTTGATATTTTGAAACGCATGGTGCGGTTCTGGGCGCACATACTGGAAAGTCCGGGCTCTCTGGTATCTGACGTGTACCTAGACACAATCGATTGTAGTTCCTGGACTAAGTATATTTCTAATCTCCTCGATACCTGTGGATTCAAATATGTGTTCAATGAGCAATTTCCTACAACGAACGTCGAGATTGGTTGCATTGTGCAGCGTCTTAAGGACATTGAAATGCAGGAAACTATTTCATATATTCAGTCATCTGACAAGCTTACTGTCTTATCTTCAATGTCTAGCCTGTTTTGTAGACCAATTTATCCCGACGTCTTAGCTAATAGACAATATAGAAGTGTTATTTGCAAATACAGAATAAGTGCACACAGGTTGGAAATTGAACGCGGTCGATACCAACAGTTAAGTAGGAGTGACCGACTTTGTAAACAGTGTCCAAGTAATGTCATTGAGAGTGAACATCATTTTATTCTGACCTGTCCTAAATATATTACACTGAGAAAAAACTTTTTCGAATCAATTTCTAATCTGGGTACCAACTTCCATTCTCTAAGTAACACAGCGAAGCTTAAATTTATTCTGGGAAACCGCTGCACAGATACGCTTATTAAAACTGCCAAATTCTTGCTTGCTTGCGAAAAGCTGCGAGATCAATAAAGTCATTCATGCAGTGTGAAATATCTGGATCATATCAAGCTAATAGTATATATACATGTGTCAGATTGATAGGGCCTAAGGTTATTGAATTATGTCAGCTTTGCGTCATGTGAATATTGCTTTTATTCCTCTTGTATTCATCTTGTCATGTTTGGCAACTTGTTCTTCTTATTTGTATGACTATATTACCAGTCTGCTGACTGCGTTGATGTGTCAATAAAAAAGTTCTAAGTTCTATATTCCAGGATCTATACGCTCGGGAGTATATCCCAATCCTATGGTGGCCGATAAGGGACATCGCTAGGTATGTGGTTTGGTAACACGAAGGCAGGATGCGAAGCGCGAAGGCAGGATGCGAAGCGCGAAGTCCAAACACGAAGGCAGGATGCGAAGTGCGAAGGCAGGATGCGAAGCGCGAAGCGCGAAGTCCAAACACGACTTCGCGCTTCGCATCCTGCCTTCGCGCTTCGCATCCTGCCTTCGTGTTTGAACTTCGCGCTTCGCATCCTGCCTTCGTGTTTGAACTTCGCGCTTCGCATCCTGCCTTCGTGTTTGAACTTCGCGCTTCGCATCCTGCCTTCGCGCTTCGCATCCTGCCTTCGTGTTTGAACTTCGCGCTTCGCATCCTGCCTTCGCGCTTCGCATCCTGCCTTCGTGTTTGAACTTCGCGCTTCGCATCCTGCCTTCGCGCTTCGCATCCTGCCTTCGTGTTTGGACTTCGCGCTTCGCATCCTGCCTTCGTGTTACCAAACCACATACCTGAAACAATGCAGCGATGTCCCTTATCGGCCACCATACAATCCCCGGGCACCAAGCCCCTTCGTTTATCTCCAAAACTAACCCTCGCCCGACCCTCATATATTTCGTTCTAGCTTATGTATCCAATAGCCTATATCTTGGCAGAAAGTTGAAATTTGTGTTTTTATTTGTGTTGATTTTTTTTTCAATTTTTTTTTTTTCTATTTATTTATTCTTTTTTTTTTACTTTATTCTGACTACAATGGTGTTGTAGTTCTTCAATCCATCAATGAATTGCAACCACAAAAGGGCTTGATCCCCAGGCGGAACCTCATTTCTTTATTGACTTATGAATATGTTTTAAGGTTTTACCATAAAATTATATTAGGGACGGAAAAATTTTGGGAGGGGAATAATCCTGGAGGGGAAATGTCCTAGAATTTGTGATACCGGTACCGGTATCGTATCGGTTGAATTTTTATTACGGTACAATTCGAAGAGAAAAAGAAGAAAGAGAAGGGAGAAGAAAGAGAAGAAAGAAGAAGGAACAAAAGATAAGTTAGGCCTTCTGTTGGATCTAATTTAATTGCGATTGGATGCTTATATCACAGTGGCTTGGTTGGCAATGGTTGTCTTCGTCGATGTTGCTGTTAATATTTTTTTATTTTCTTTTTCATCAAGAACATAATTATTTTCACCTTTTCATATATCATTGTGGTATATGAAAAGGTGGGAAATAATTATATTCCTGGTGAAAAAAAATAAAAAAATAAAAAAAATAAAAAAATAAAAAAATAAAAAAAATATTAACGACAACATCGACGAAAAAGTTACCCACTGCTAACCAAGCCACTAGTGCGGCTTATATATAAGCTTTCACTTTGCAGTGATTGAATTACACAGAAATAAATACGAAGGAGAATAGAAGAAGAATACTTTATTGCGCTTTTGTGCCCATAAGAGCTAATGGCATTACATAAACTTTTAAAACATCAATACGGTATACAAAGTTTAAGACAGAGATATTAAGACATCACTTAATAGGCCTTACAAATTTTAAGACTGAAATTAAAACATCAATGCCGACAAAGATTAAAACTTCAATATACAAATTTTAAGACAGACATTAACACCTCTATATACAAAGTTTCACTATTTATCAGTCATACGGAAATGTTTTTGATTCGTGGATGGATGGATGGATCTACTTTGGCACTCCATCGTGGTACGATGGGCACGTACCAGTCGTTTTACGGTCTCTGGTTGAGAGATGGATCATCAATCTCGAAACCAGAGCCATCCGGTCAATTTTCCAGCGGAGAGCGACCCCTGGTGGCGAGGTTGATGGATCATCGGTTGATCAGAGGAAGGGAAATAACTCTTACTCATGTTTGTGGAAACCTACGAGATCAGGAGAGTGCTCTTTAGCAGTCACGATGATGGAGGGAAGAGAAAAAGAACATTTGCTAGCCCTAAAAGGTGAATATGGATATTTCTTGATTGTATGTATGTATATGAACATGAACCCTATTTTCATATATTTGTATTGTACAGTTATTACTTGTACGGCCTATTGGTTCAACGAGTTTGAAAGAGACTGTCAGAGCATCACTCACACGTTACAACAACAACAACAACATAACAACAACAACAGCAGCAGCAGCAGTTTTATGGCCTTAAGACCTTAGTCCAGTCGGCCATAGTAGCTGTGCGAGAAATGGCAAAGCCCCATTTGAGTCTGAAATACTACAACAATACTTGACACTAGTTATTGCCCATGTCAAAGAAGAATGAAATGACAAGAAATTTATTACTGGTACCTTAATTCCATGAAACCACATTCAGCATTCAAACTGTGATTGAAACTCAAAAATGTCTAGTGTAAACTCACCAGTTGTTTGTAAATGTTCCCTACATGCAGCACACCTCACCATGTGTATACTCCGATCAGGTAAAATAACCCAGGCAGGTAGGCCTACTCTACACTACAACATGCATGTGTGTCAAGACAGACAGCTGCTATAGCATACACATTGTACATGTAGTACATAGGTGAGACTGGTCACTCAGTTTATGGCAGAGCAACAGGTTACTGGTCATCCAGATTCATGTAGCTGTAAATGGAGGATGCCCATCCAGTGAATGTTAGTTGACAAGCTGAAAAACCCCAGGCATGTTCTCTTCAATTCCAGACAATGACTTGGGTACCTGCTTTTACCTGGCACAACATGTACATGTATAACCAAGGGCAGTATGGTTGTAGATCAATGTTTGAAGCTAAGGCCCTTGCAGATTTAAAAGGAAGAACATGTAATTCACATATTAAAAAAACAACAAATATACTGGCTAATTTAGCAGCACAGCTGCTCAATGCCCATCCAGGATAATATAAGAACTGTGGGCACTCTCATGTCAGTTCGGAAAATTGCGGGATTCGGAAACGTCAAATTCGAGTTACTAATTCGGAAACAGAAAGATTGCCGACTTCAGAAACATGCTGATTTGATTTCCAAAGCATGGGCGACGTAGGACAAAACATACATTTTCTCTCCTGTAGAAAAAAAACGCCAGGTAGAATTTTCGAATGCCAGGATGAAATGTCAGAGAAAATATGCCATGTAAAGACAAACCGCCAATCGCATCTTACATGAAATAAGGGTGGATTAGGGTCGCAAAGTTGTTAAATTTGTAAAAAAAAAATTCCAAAATGTTTCCAAATTCGACAACATTTCCGAATTGCGCAATTTCCTGAGGTGATGTCCTTGCTCATGATGTAGGCATATAGCTCGGGTGCATAGCTATACTCGGGGAGGCTCGGTATAGGCTAGCTACATGTATGCTGAGTCCATACAATCATCGAGACTGGTTCTAGATACAACCTTCCAAATGTATTTATCCACAAAGGTGAGCCTAACGAGGGGTGGTTGATGATGAAAACCAATCTAAACAGCAAGTAGCAATTAAATTCAGCAACAAACTCGCTTTGTGGAGAGAGATATACTCAACTAAACTCGGATTCACTTTCGCTGCTCGTTTCTTACTCATGACGTCATCTTGTTTCCTACAGTATAATGGTTTGCGAGCCACTCTTGACAGTTCCATAAATAGTAAATCAACCGAAAACAGCGCTGATTTCCATCCCAGACATCTTGGAAAAGGATCTTTCTTATGACTAGTTCTATTTGATCTTGTGCAACCATCTTTAGCAGACGAATATCTGATGCAGGTTTGACCAGACCTGTATCTGTGCTCTATCTGTGGTGGTGTTGTAGTCTAGACAGATCAAACAAACGGTGATAGATATAGCAGGTCTAGACATATTACAGATTCATCATATTAACTTGGAACTGTTTATTTGAAGTTGGGAACTCTAACTTTGAATCTGGGAAAGTATTTCAGGGTTGTCTTTTAGAGTCGGTTACCAGTCCTAAAAAAAATAATTTACAAGTGAAACTCAATTTGGTCTAGAGGAGAGAAAACTCAATTAGAGACCACCATCTTAGGGAAACTGAATTTCAATCAAGATGAAAACTGAATTTAGGCCAGTTAAACTGAACAAGATTTGCGTAGGGCCATCCTTAAAAATATGCCTGTTTCAGGTAACGGACCATTGCAAAAGATGGGTAGGTAGGCAATTTTTTTTTCTTTTTTTCTTTTTTTTCTGATAGGCACATTTGAAAGTGGAGTTCAATCACCTACGACACTACAAATCTCAATATGGGTATATGTTGGAAAGTTTTGTCCATTAACATGACAAAGGAAAAACAATACCACAAAGGCCAGGAGTCTGGATAATTGAATTCCACATGATTTTAAATAAAAAGACATCCGTCGTATTTCTCCGTCCAGTTGGAGAAGATCACCAACTGTCAAGCCAGAGTCGCAACTAAACGATGTCGAGGAGTCCGCATTCAATCTAAAATTTCTGCCTCGACATCCTGCACGATTGACTGTAAGACCTCGAGAAGTGTCGATGTCGTCGACACGAGGGTTATATGATTGTTTTTAAAAACATTTCCACTTTGTATCACGGAAACAGAAAATGGCGACCGCGCCATTTTAGTTCCCGGAACGGCAAGGGAGACAACTACAGCTTTTTGTCACGGGCAATAACTAAAGCCCCGAGATTTGCCATGTGCTTCCGGTATCGCTGAATTCAGTTCTGTGAACGACCGGCGAACATTTTATTGTGAAAAAAAAAGCATTTTAGAGCAGCGAGAACAATCATTTGTAGAAGATAGACGAATTGAATTAGCTTGCAAATACAGACCAGGTTTGGATTTTATTTCTCTTCTCGTGAAAAAAAAAAAAATAATAAAACCGCCGACCCTCGATTTTCAGTTTTTGATGGGTCGGTCGGGTTACCGGAAACCCAGATAATTTTAAGGACGGCCTAACTTACGGATCGTTGCTGTTTTATTACCATTTACATGTACATGTGGTTGATGAAGAAACTCACACAAACATAGAGATAAACAACCCGCCATTTTGCATGAGTCCTGCGAGAAGAAATTACATGTAATTCAGGGAATCACTTTCAATACATTGGTTATGCTGTTGGTAAGGGTGCCCGAGAACGAGATATTGGTCATCTGAGTTAGATTTCTTATAAAAACTGACACGTCCCACACCAATATCAACAGAGAGTCATGCCTTCGTGATAGTGAGATCATGATTTTGACGTAAGTGGGTGCCATGCCACTATTGTGGCAGCAAGGCTCCCTCTCACATCATCACTCCATGGAACTTTTTCCGTCCACTGCTAACTTTTCAACAGTCAACATCCAATTTAATGGTACATGTACATTTCAATGTTTTGATTCCCTGTTGCTTTTCCTATCAGCTAGTTTAGGTCAATAAGTTGTTCTTATCAATAAAGAAATGTGTTGAAAGTTCATGTTTCTTGTCATTTTGTGTGTCCCCATTTCTCTCTGCCCAATGTGCCGGGTCTCCTGATGGTGTCCCATCTTACCCAAAATTTTGACTTTTTTATTATCGCATATTAGAGCTTGCAAAGTTTACTCAAACATGGCAAATGGTTAAATCAAACCTGAGTCTTTCGATTGTTCTGAATCTCTGATCATATTTAAATGACTAAGAATGACCATGTTATAATCCGACTACCAGATGTCATATTTGATGTGAGTGTTTACATGTACATGTAGACCTACAATCTCTCCCCATGTCCTACTGCCAAAATAATCATATTTTGGGTTGACAGTATTGACTTTACATATCAAACAGTTCATAGTTATTCAGCTGAGTGATGTTGGGAATGAAGTCGGCGAGTTAAGAGTTGATACTGGTATTTGGTTTGAGCTACATGTACATGCAGCCCTCACAATTAGGAAAATTCTCCACGGCAAAACAATTGCTGAGGAGAAATCAATTGCCACGGCAAAAAAGGGCTTCACCACGGCATTTTTTTTTGCAGTAGATCTAGTTTTGACTACGATAATTAAATGACTTGCCCAGGATGTTTTCTGGAATTCACAGATTTTCCACTACAATTGGATGCATTCATTTTTGTCATATCAGAAGTTCATAAAATACAGATGAACTTCTGGTCATATGTACTGACCATTGAGCAAAAATTCAAGTTTTTTGTTTGGGGTAACATAACCTTGCTACAAACCATGCGTTGGTAGGTCAATTTTTAGTTTTATTATTTTAATTTTAGTTCTCAATTGAACTTTTTCATGATCACATACCTGGTGACATTATTGCTTCATGGGAGTAGAGACATGAGATGTGCGAAACAGAGAAAATATTACCATTTGTGTGGATTTGAGTTTTCCTGGTTAACAGATATAACTTCAATATAAGATAGTTTCAGGAATACCCTATATTTCTTAGATGAATTTAAAAAAAAGGTAAAATAAAAAAACCCCTAAAGTTATAGGTGGGGGCCTGTAGGGTTAATCAAACAAACAATATTTTAAGTTTTGCCTTGGCTTCTTTGCAAACAAGAATGAATAAAAACTCTGATTTTCCTAACTCCTTCTGGTAAAGTTTGTGTATTCCGCCTCCAGAATGTTCAGCACATCCAACGACAGCTTAATATTATTGTCGCTTCTTGGTGTGCCGCGAACTTGTCCATATAGTCGGCCGGAGGCATTCCAGTTTTTTATTACCTCAGGTTCCAGCTATCCATTTATCCGATACGGCGAACCTAGTGACAAAGCCACGTGGTCGTAACATGTTGGCCGATCTTGCACGCCTCAAAAAGTAAAGAAAATTTCTAGCGCAATTTTCCACCATTGTCCGCCAGTTCAGGCTTTATGCACGACAACCTCAAATTTCACCATTTCGTCAGCATCGTCATGCTCTCGTACGATGGCAAAGCAAAACAAATTGTCACTGTCAAAACTTTTAAATACCGCTGTGCAGGAGAATGGTAATTGTAGGGGCTTACGTGGAGTACGGTAACCCCAAATGTCGGGCAAATTATATTCCGGGTAATGTATGAAAACATGGAGTATATAAGATATTTAGTGCCAGCTGTAATTAATTAATTTAAGATTGCTACTCAGTTCACTATTTCAGGTTGCCGTGCCATTCATAATACAATAATACATATTATTTCTACTCCCAGAAGATCCTAGGCAAGCCATTGGCCGACAGCGGTCACGTGCCGTTGGGATAAAAACACATATCAAACTGCACTGGCTGACCCAGTTGACTGCAGTTTGTAATGTAAACAAACATGGCAGCTGGAGTGATCTGTCAAGCGACAGAACTGGAAATAAAGAATATGTCGGACATCAACTTTGTAAATCTGACCGATAGTATGTGCGACTATTCCTGGAATATCTGGAAAAGGTAGTGTATTGTGACTGTGAGTAACAGTTGACGAAAGCCGCTTGACTTCGCTTCGACGATGTCGCCTCGGTACGATCACATGCGCCGCTACAATGTGAATGATGTGGAAGTTTACCGCTGATATTCGCGTTTATTCTTATTTGACGTCTATAATTTTAGGTTACATGAATCAAAATACTGTTAGCAGGTAGAAAGCATTCTTAGAATACGTCGTTTAATTCAAGATTGACCATTTTCAGACGTTTTTTGTTCGAAAACTGTGCCGGCTTTTTCGCCGACTCGACCCCACTCCAGCTTGGCCGATCAGCCGAAGAGTTGGCGATCAGACTCCAGCGCTGTACGGTCTTTTGACTTATCATTTCGAGCAGAAGTCATGATTTCTTGTCATATTTCTATGAAATATGACCAAATCTACCATGCTGATCCCGAATATTTCAAAACATTTGACGCGTCTCCAGCCGTTTTCATTATCACTTTTGTCGTATTTGATTAGCAAGTTTTGGACCCACTTTACCTCACAACTTCCCCGACTTGAAAAGGCTGCTCGTAGAAATAAATACGTTATCCTGTCTCTGCGAGTTTGATACTGAATTTTATCCTGTTTCCTGGCGAATGCCACACTCCCGCTTCGCGGTCGTGTGGCATTTTCGCCAGGAAACAGGATAAAATTCAGTATCAAACTCGCAGGGACAGGATAACTTATAATCCTAACTGTCATGACTGTACGTGAATTCCCCTTCAACGTAACCCTCACGTATTCCCTAGAGCACTCTCCTCATATGCTGTCGCCTGTGCTATTGTGACAACGAAGAAACGCCAGTGGAGAAATGCCCTGCATGCTGGAGAGTGACAGACATCCAATTGAAGATCTGGGGCCGATTTCATGAAACCTCACTTGAGGCAATTTTCGCACTTGAAAGTTGAAGTGCACTTGGAAACCTCCCTTGACTTGAGTTTTTGCTTTTCATGAAAGTTCACTTGAACCTGAAATGGCACTTGAGTTCAAGTGTGGTATGACCTCCCTTGAAAACCGCACTCGAAATAAAAACGTACTTGAAATGACCAATACGACGGGAGATGGTGTCGAAAAATAAGTTTTTTCCATGTGCCCATGCATCATAATACACGTAGGGGCATTGTTCTTCATCTCATAGGTCCAAAAGTGGCACAGACATATTTATTTGACACCTGAAATTCTACCGATCGGCTCCGACCCATCAAGAATTTTGAGCATGCACTTGAATCTGAGGGGGTACTATTTTTTACCAAATCGCACAAAAGAGTTCCAAAAAGGTGACTTCAAACATCACTTGACCAAGTGCGACCAAAAACGTTTCGTGAAACACAACTTGAGATTTTTTTGAAGTGCACTTGGTCAAGTGCGAAAATCGCCCTTGAAAAAGTCAAGTCAAGTGAGGTTTCATGAAATCGGCCCCTGTGCTTTCTAGATCGGGAATGATCGGCTGTCTGTCAGTTCTTGGAAAAGTGCATTTTGCTGACCGATGTCTCCAAATTATGCAATCAAACAAACACAGCACCAGTAGCTGTCTCGTTTATTAAAACCAAATTTATTAGCAAGAAAAGCCAGTTCAAGGAGACGTATTTTACCATCGACCGTATGTTGTTTACTGACAACAACAACAACATCACTTTACGACCCACGGCAAAAAAACTGCCGACGCGAAGTGATTTTACCCCAGCATTTACCACGGCAATTGCTGTTTGCCGTGGCTAATTGCGAGGGCTGTACATGTACATGTACATCATCAGCCCTAGTCATGGCTCGTCTATCAAATCTGTGCCATGATGAATAATTCTTATAGGCCTAGCCATTACGATTACGAACGGGTTGATTCGGATAAATTTCAGCGCACATTCGTGACCTCATGACCTCTCTGAGTGAATATGCCCATATTCGAGGGGATTAGTCACAAGGTACATGTACATGTGATGTGTTGTATATTTCATTCCTCTGCTTGTTTTTAATTCATGTTTTGTATCTGTCATTGTTTTGACTTGAGAGGTTCTCCCATGTGGTTTCCATCAGGGACTTCGAAGAATTTTTCCTCCAGCTATTCTATGTCCGAACTTGGCCTTTGTCGAAATATTCCGAGATCCCACGAAGGTTGTGCGTCGCCTCAAAATGGCATCCCGTTCATTGGCTGTTAATTTAAACTGACAATTCCTGTAATAACTGTACAGCGCCCTAGTCTGCCTTCAGGGCCTGGTATGGAGGTACGGAATATACACACCTGCATTGGTTGAATTCAGGTGATATTACAGCCCTAGTCTGCCTGCAGGGCCTGGTATGGAGGTACGGAATATACACACCTGCATTGGTTGAATTCAGGTGATATTACAGCCCTAGTCTGCCTGCAGGGCCTGGTATGGAGGTACGGAATATACACACCTGCATTGGTTGAATTCAGGTGATATTTTAAGCCAGATGCACTCCATGTTCTGTCTTGGCTCTCATATATTTAGAGGTTTCAACTAGTATTTATGGATCTGCATTATCCAGGTGGATCTTATATCTGAGCATGCTCAGGGTCCAACAGCAAGAAATATTCTGTGACCTCTGTGTGTTCAAGGGAAATAACTCTTGCCGTCATGAACAGCTCCAAGCTGCCATGCTGTGAAAAAATACCATCTACAAGTCATTAACTCAGGCCCTGTGGGACATTGGATGTTGTTGTGCATACCCCTCAGAGAGCTTGTCATAAGAGGCCACTAACTGGGGCGCCCGTGGGGTTCCCGGGCGTGAAAAGGTATATAGGACCCTACCCGTGGGGTTTCCGGGTGTGAAGGAATAGTACCCAACATCGTGATATGACTGAAATAGTGTTGAAAGTGACGTTACATGTAGATCATATTCACTCACACATTAACTCAGGGCGCAGTGTAATTTATCTGTCTTACGTAATTAACTTCACTTGTCATCTTTAGCATGGGGCCGCCACTGTATATTATGATGTCTCATGTTCAGAATTTTACTTCAAATAAAGGTATATTCTGGTATATCGCCTCTATCATTGCAGGTATAAATGTACAGAAAAACAACTTCACTGTTGTTTTGTCAGTTAGGCCATATTAGTAATTATTTCTTGTAAATAAAACTGATATTAATCATATTTAAGACCATTGTGACCCCTGATTTGCAGGGGTTGAAATTAACACAAGTTCACCGCTCTCTGAAAAATAAGTTACCGGTCTTATATGACAACCTGAATGGATTCTTTTCAAATTTGGTATGTTGGTACTTTTTGCACCTTGCTTCAAGATCTCCCTTGGGATTGTTTTTGACGCCAATCTGTTTATGGGTGGCGCCACCTGTGGTTCAAATTAAAATTTTGTTTCCGGACAATAACTTCTGAACACCTTGAGTACCTTGTCTCAATATCTCATCTGGGATTTTCATGCTGATTCACCTGTAGGTTGTGCCATCGAATTTTCCTTTTAGGACAAATTTGGTAATTGTGGATACCTTGCCACAGAATCTCCCTTGAGATTGTTTTCCATGCTGCATACTGAACGTTTTTCTTCCAAGCTGAATCGGTAGTTTCAACGTTGGAGACCGCTCGGGTTTTCATTCTTTAAATATTAAACATTGCAAAACACAAAAGCACCATTATTTCGTATCATGAGCATGTTCAATCTACTGTTGGGAGGAGATGGGTAGAAATCGTTCTTAATTGTAAACGTTTCAACCCCTGAAATTTTGTGCTGTGAATCAGTGAAGGTTATTCAGGCAAAGCCAGATTATAAGTCCCTGACATTTTGACATTACGTATAGTGATTGCTATGTTGACATTGATTGTTGACAACACTCAGTGGTTCAAAAGTGATGTCAATTTCAAGGGAAGCAAGCCAATGCTGTTCTGATGAAACTGCCAAGACTCTTTGTGGAGCGAGTTTAGATACATGTAATCATCTCCATAACATGATGTATACAATATACTTCAGCAATCAATTTTGCGTGTTATAAATGACAGAAACATGCATTTTGTTTGTTTGCCTTAGCCCTCCTTCTTTGAAATTTACTTCTGGCTACTGGCCAATCAACTTCCTCTACGGCAGATTTTATTGTACATGTTATAAAGGATGCCAATTTGTCCCACTTTTGTCTGTTTTATCAAATTGAAAACCTGCTTCACATGCAATGTAATGATGTGTAATCTTATATAAAACAGGAGCAGTGGGTGCAATTAAGAATTAAGGTGGCTGTCAGTGCAAACATGCTTGATGACATCATTTTGGAAGAGTTGTCTTCCTTTAATGTCATCAATTCCTAAGCAATTGCATTTATTGATGACCTCCATTGGGAACCAAATGGCTTAGAAAAACAATGAAATTTTTATCTCCATAACTATTGAAGTGTTATGGCTCAAATTTTATGTGCTTACACATGTCGCTAGGTCTGGGGATTTTGCCGGATTGAGTACTTTCGTGGAATTTGTTCCGCTACTACATGTACTCTTTCTTTTTAATTTGCTTGTCAGTAGTGTTATTTCAATGCCCCTTACATGTATTTTGGAATAGGTCTTATGAAAACTTCAGTTGTGAACATGATAGTTTATCTTAAAATCAGCAACAGCTTTAGCACATCTGAGTTTACATGGTTATAAGATTTCCTACATGCCATTGATTCCTGCCGTTTACAACTACTCTAATAGTGTAACCACAAGTGCCTGCTGTCCCGCAAGTCCCGCAAGTCCCTTGGTGTAATTGATCCAAAACATATGATATACTGGTCTAATCATATTCCTCTTTACTCTAGCTACATGTACATGTACCCTACTCTTTACCAAATTAGCCATAAGAGAAATACATATATTTTTTTTAAATTTCTGGGAATAAAATATCTTCTGTTTTATTTTGGTGTCATGTGACATAAATGTTGAAATCTTGGTTAAAGTGGAATAAACCTTTAACTTCAATGCATGGAATTGACAAGTGAGTAATTATTGTCCGTCCATCATAATCAGATATACCTAATTTAGCAGAAAAATGAGGAATTATATTGTGTTCATGGCATGTTTACACTACATCATGTACCAATTAAGAAATGTTCAGTCCCTAATATTGTGCTTATTAAATAAAGAAGCTATATGGAGCGGTAAATTGTGGGTGATAATTTGGTTGTCTGCAGGTCACTCTGGGTTTCCAGGTTCACTGGTCACTTCAGCAATATTCAGAATATTGATCTTAGGTTGTAGAATAGGAGTTGTGAAGTTACAGGTTATAATAGGGACTTGTTAATGGCCTTATATCGACCATGCTGGATGTGTAACCATGCGTCTCCTGTCCCAGAGAGAGACTGATATACAACTAAAGCTCATGCTGCTTGTAAGCCTGCGCTGTCCTGCATTTAGGCCAACACAAATAATATGCATGCTTCTTGTTATATGTCTGTCCTTCAAAACCGGTCCCATATATAATATTAGCAGTGTCGTGTGGAGAGGTGAAGTGTTGGGGCTCGTATATCCAGGGGATCAAACTTGATCGAGATCACCCTTCCAAACTCGAAGGCAAAAAAAAAAAAAAAAAATGGGGTTGACTGCTTTTCTCTGCTAAATTCATCCGTTGACCTAATGAAACCTTCTTTTGGTGTCCAGTTTCTAGATGGACTGTTAAGTATTATCAGGCTGAAGGGGTGGTCCCCGAATTAAAACCTCGCTTTATGCTCCATTTTGTTGCTATGAGTAACCACATCAAACTTGACTTTATAAACGTATTTTTTAGTGAATTAATTTATAAACTTAGAACTCTCTTATGGTCAGAATCGGGAATAATGTTTCTATGAAGTGTTACCAGGGTCTTAGCCAGAATATCAAATCTAACTGACCAAATGTATTTTGCTAGATTTGGACAGGCTAGTTTTTTCCCTATCTCTCCCATGTTAAATTTTCCATTTTTGCAAATTTTCTGCTAACTTATCCCATGTTGCTTGCAGAATTTTGTGAATGGTATGCTGGCCACCCTCATGCATGCTGTTCATTCACGAGACGCAGCTGTGGGAAAATAACCTGTATCGGGAAGAAACCAATCGTTGCTCAGCTTGTAGCACTGAATCTCCAGAATGGGATGTCACCCAGATGGACATTGATGAAATAGATCACAACAAACAAATGAAGATTATCGTGTAGTAATCTCTGTATGTTCACACCGCTGATCTAGCAAGGGTTCGAGCCCCGCTGGTGCATGTGTGAAAGCTTCCCAATTACCTGACTGTAGACATGTGGTGGTTCTCCCAAGGTACTCCATCCTCGCAAGCCAGTGTTTCGATCGAACTGTTAGAATCGATGCACTGGCATTAACTGGCTTGGTCAGTCACCCATATCATTTCTGGATATAAATACATGTAGGTCAAGGGGTTTCCTCTAAATCAAACCAATCGGTGAATGCACTAAGCTGGCTGATTACACCAATCCACGAGGTATGAGATGTGACAGGTTTGAATTCCATTTTCTTGCCAAAGTACTTTGATGTTGGACTTGGACTGTTGCTGGGCTGATCAGTGTCCAGGATAATAGGAACTTCGGGCAGTCTCTTGTTCTGCCACATATTGGCACTGTCATGATATGACTGAAAAATTGTTAAAAATAACGTTAAATCTACTCACTCACCCTTGTGTGCCTGTTCGCTCATCCACATTTATTTAGGGAACCATCAATGGTAGTTTCAATGGAAGGCTTGCACAATAAGACCAGAAGATAAATGAGAAGTGCTATTCCTGACTGTTGACTGGTTAACTGGGCCAAAATACGGAAACAGGAACAGGCAATCATATAATCTGATTTGATGTTATTGTACAAGTTCCTCATTTGATCGATCATGAAAGGTTCCCGATTTCAGCCGGTCAAATGGATGCGAGAGTTAGACTACATCAATTGGATACCTGGAGGGTGAGGGCTAAAATTGCATTCACTGAATGTCTTGGTAGGAATTAGGCCAAAGAATTAATATAATGTGTTTCCAGTTACTTACATTGAAATTTAGAGTAGGTACATTTAGCTAGACATTTTTCATTTGTTTTTACTCAAAAGTTTAGGTGCTCGTTTTTTAGGGTTGGTACATGTAGGCCAAGCATAAAAAAACTAGTTTCATTATTTTCTGGAGTGAGCGGGACACATCAAGTGGTCCATAATTTTTCATATGAGAAAATATACATTTGTTTCTTACTTTCACGTGAAAAAGTTTTTCTGATCATGGCTTGGAAATTCTTGATCAGCTGTAATCTGTTGTTATTCCATTTCTGATCACTGCAGTTGGTGACGTGTGTTGACAAGTTTGACCTGGAAAAAGTTGCCACTTCTCATGGAAGGAGACAGGGTCAGAAGATTTTGCTCATATTTTTACAAAAGTCCCAATCAGACATAGTGTAGGCACATTTTCAGTAGGTAGGGTTGGGTTACTGGAAACACACATATTATTTTGTTTGGCCTGGTACAGTTATTTTTGGTCCATATCCAATCCACTACCTCAGTGATATATCTTGAATGTATGTATCCATAATTCCTGCACTCTATGTACTTATGATATATAATAATGTACCATATCTTATAAATGATTGAACAGTAGTTTATTAGATTTGTCTAACAGGAAGAGTCTTGAAGGGATTGGAAGGAGACTTCCATTGAATTATATTCATCGTAAATACATTTACTCAGTAGTTACTGCCGGTTGACGAGACTCGTTCGTCAGGATAGCCGGACACGTCATTGTAAGTGAAATGTCATAGGTTGTCGTTGAGCTGTAAATATTCAGACAACCATCCTGAAAACTTTTCTTCTTTCTGTTTTATGCAAGAAGCATTCACTTGAATGCTTTAAGATGTAGGCTCTCGCTTAACAATCGATAAAGACGATAAACGCATAGCTGGCCTTTTTGATTGATGAATGGCAGTATAAATTCGGGTGTCATTAGCTATTCATGGTTGCAGACTGTTGGTGTCATACTTCCAGCACATAGCATCTCATTACAACATGAACAGACTACCTCACTCTTCAGATTAGAGAGTTTCAAGTTTTTATATTCGTTGAGTGCGTAAGCATCTAGAATTCTTATTTCATGGCCATGTCACTGTGCCCCGTGTAAGAGCTAGCTCTGTGGTTTCACAGACAAGATAGTACATCGTCCCAGATAATACTGTGTTAAACTCATACTGTAAAAGTGGCTGGGATATGCAGCCCACACAATTCACCTCGGCAATTGGCAATTGCCGAAGTAAATGCCGTAACATAGCAGTTCAACTCAGCAATGTTAACATGGTGTTGAATAGGAATTATTTTAATATGACATTATTTTTGCCGAGGTGAGTTTTCCGAATTGTGTGGGCTGATATGTCATCCCACATATATGCACGTATACATGGAATGAGTGCGTGCGATCCAGACTAACCAATCGCGATTCTCGAAACAAGCTGCAGACATGATGCGCTCCAGTGACGTTTCATTGTCATTGCTATTTTTACTAAAATATTGATAATGATTAAAATTTTATGGGAAAAAGAACCCGATATTAACTTGATCAACAGATGAAAATTCCCTCTCACGAGAAGAAAAATACATCTCAATCTCGCCCTGGCAGCTCGGTTGGGATGTATATTTCTTCTCTCGAGTGGGAATTTTCGTCCCATGATTAGGTTATGGGAAATACCTGACATGCCTCCAGCAATAGGATCCAAAGTACTGTACAGTAAAGTACATGTAACTTCAAATAAAGACTTCAAATGTTTGTATATTTAATATATGTGTTAACCATTATTTGATCATCTGCAGGAATGTAAAAGGTTGTTCATCCTCCTTATACCAGAGACTGTATTATGTATAGTCGGTATATACAAGTAACAGGCTCTGATAGATTCCACCTGAACACCTGGCAAGTTATAGAGAGTGTCACAAAGGGTGGGATACACTGATTCTATTAAGGGAATGAACAACTGTTGAGATGGTAGCATGGCTGAATGACCTTTAATCATCATCCTTAACTTGTCATCATGGCTCACCTATCAAATACAGTACATGCCATGACAGATATCTAATGATTACGACGAGGTTGGTTCGGAAACATTCCGGAGCGCATTCATGACCTCATTTTTGAGCGGATAAGGCACCAGGTAATGTGTTGTATTTCATCCCATTTGTTTGCTTTGGATGCACATGTTTGATATCCATCATTGTTTTGCCATGTGGTTTCCCTCCATAACTTCAATGAGTTTTCCTCCAGATTTCCTCCGGATGAAGTTGACCTTCGTCAAAATATACCGAGATCCCTCGAAGGTTGTGCATTGCCCCAAAATGCTGTATGTTGACTGGCTGTTATTTCAAACTGACGGTTTGAGTTCTAGCTGTAGATACATGTAGGATACATTTATCATTCTAATCCTATTATTGGCACAGGAGGTAGATTAAAGTGCCAAACAAATTAGGCTCTCTGACGATCCGTTGTGATCACCAATGTCTGTAGAGCCTAATTTTCAAAATTCGAAATTCAGATTTTTTTTTGGTAGGTTTGGTTAGGGTTTTTGTTAGGGTTAGGGTTTTTGCTAGGGTATGTTTGTTTGGGTCATCGTCGCCGTGTGACCAATAAGGTTAGGTGCGATGTTAAACTTCGAACAACCAACTAATCCTATTACTGAACAACAGTTCTGAGTTTGCCAAGTCATTTCATGTACTTTACGACATGTATGTATGGGGCAGAGTCTGGAAATGTATGGATGGAACTCTAGTTCTGGAACTCTTAGTTTTACCCTTCCAGAATCCATTTCACTATACAGACAACATAGGCATTCAGAACAGTTCCACTGGGTATGCTTAGTTCAGATGGAACATCAGCAATTTTGACACCTTTCTTGAAGTGCATTGATTTTTCATCTCTGGTTATAAGGATTAAAAAAAAATTATTTGAGGAGTTAATTTATTCATACATGTAATATTAATTAATGCAATGAACAATTGGAGACTTTCTTTGAAGGAAAAAATTAGAATGCCATGCTCAAAAAATAACAATGAGGTGCTACTTGGAGTAGGTTTCATTCATGGATACCTCTATATATTTAAATATGGATTGGTAATTCCAGATTTATGAGGGTGATGAGAACCAGGATATGGTACTGCTGTTTCTAATTGTACAACTGATTGACCAATGATCTTTGCAATTCCATCTACATGAACAAATGTACATGTAGGGTAATACATAGTTAGCTTGAAATATCTGAACTAGCATATAAAGGGTCTGGACATCCCCCTCAAAAATATCCTGAACTGAGCAATTTGAGCCTGACGTTTAGTATCTTAGCAGATAATTCTCCAATATTTTGTGGTGTTACAGTTAGTACCAGTATCTGAAAGTTTGTCAGGCACATGCTCTTTTGCAGTATGTATTTTGGCTCAATGGTCCCAAACCCTGATGACCTATTATATCTCTCTCAATCACGTGATCAATGAATTGTGTGATCACTTATCAAGAAATCTAACATCCCTTATGTAACACGAAACGAATAAAATTTTCATTGTCAATGCAAAGTATATGTGCCGCAAGGCGTGAAGTCCTATATGTAACCCGATACACCAAATTATAGCTTGCTCTTCGACTGTGATTTTCATTGTCAACGCAAAGTACATGTGCCGCAAGGCGTGAAGTCCTAATGTAACATACACCAAATTATAGCTTGCTCTTCCGACTGTGCCAGTCGATAAGAGACCTTGTGCTGGCAATTAAGTTGATGTCACGTTACATGAGGGAGGGGACAGGCTGATTAAATTGTATAACGATCCCCACCAGCCATTTAATTGTCATGGATGTTGGGGGCCTGCATTGCATCAAGGGATAGAGGTGGGATTTTATTGTCATGGATGTAGGGGGCCTATGTCATCAGGTTTCAGGACAACTGTAATACCATCCAACCTATGGTACATGTAGCAGTCTTTCATTTTGAAACTAGCAGTAGTGCTGTGAATCACACTCCTAAAATTAGAAAAAAAAATTGTTATTGGTAATTGCTGTTTTTCCCACTCTTGAGCAAATTTGTAGGGTGTGTGAATGATGAAGTGGGAGTCCTTCTCAACAGAGAGTCATGCCTCCGTGATACATGTAGTGAAATCACGACTCTCACATGAGTGCGAGCCATGTCACTATTTTGACAGCGAGGTTCGATCCCTCTTACATCATCGCTCCAAGGAACTTTTTTCGTCTTTATTAACAGACAACATTCAATTCAAAATCTGAAACATTTGAATGCTATGTTACCAATGTAGGCAACTTTATCTCCTAACATGCCTAAACAAGACTTGTGACGATAAAGCTTGGTCTCAGCTTATCAGTGGAATTTCAACAAAATTAACAGTGACTGTAAATATTTTGATGGGACTGGTGAACACATTTTTGCAATCAGTTGATGAACCTGACTACATTGAAACAAATGAAGGAAGAACTTCATCCAAAAATCTATTCACCTTTACCCAGAAATTAAAACAGTTATGAGCTGTTTTGCTGTTTATCAATAAACGACAGGTGAACGTTTGAACAAGGGAGACAACTCGTATTGCTTCATTTCATATTTGATTGTGAAGAAATAGTTCACCAGTTTCTTGTGTTTTTACACACAGTTATTACTCAGTAGATGTCATATACATCAGGTAGTTTAGTACTATTATCGAGAGATTAATCTGTGCAGCTTAGCACCATCATTCGATGAAAACCGTTAAAAATGGTGACTGTCCGGAATATCATATGCAGAAATCATATGCGCCTACTCATCCACCAAAATTTGGGGGGATGGCTACCATTTCCCCTAGAGCCTCTTCTCGTAGTAGGGAGTCTTGCGGGATCACACTCCTCATAAATGTATTATGACTGGTAGTTTGTCATGACAAGGCCCTGGGCCAAAATTAAAAAGTTGTTTGTTTGGGGTAACAATACCTCGCTACAAACCATGAACCATGGGTCAGTAGGTCAATTTTTATTTTATAAATTTTTTGTTTATTTGAACTTTTGTGTGATCACATACCGGGTGATGATATTGCTTCTTGAGAGTAGAGACAGAGATGAGCAAAACAGAGAAAATATTAACATTTGTATGGGATCCTGCTACAAACATGTAGTTTCCTGGTTTACATATATAATTTCAGTATAAGACAGTTTCAGAAAACAGCGAAGAATTGTTGGGGAACCAATAAAAAGTTTTGGGTAGCTAGGCCTTTCGGATGGGTAGGTAGGGTTACCCCAAACAAACAATATTTTAAATTTGGCCAGGTGCACAAACGGTTCAACAACAAAGTTGTACATATATTGATAAATTGTTAATGTATTTTTTAGCTACATGTAAAATTCTACAGTATATAACAATCTACACATGTATGACAGTGCACATATTAAACATCTGTACAAGTGAACAGTTTGAGCATTGATACTGTATGGACGAATCCATGACATTCCAGCAGGCAACATGTCAGCCTGCAATATTCTGTCTCGTGAAATTTCGGCATGCGGCATTATGGCCCACAATATTTCAGCAGGCAACATTTCAGCCTGCAATATTCTGTCCCGTGACATTTCGGCATGCGGCATTATGGCCCACAATATTTCAGCAGGCAACATTTTGGCAATGTTGCCAGTAACTGAAGACAGTCAAATTTGAAATTGCTACTAAAATAGATGTTCAGGTTCCTGTTGCTTCAATGCATTTTGCTGAGAAGCAACAGGAACTTGATAATGTGATGTCTAGCACTGTAATATATCACTTGTCTTTATTGCACCATGTAAGCATCCTGTCTGTGTCTTGTGCGCTGTCCTCAGTGTTTTATAGGGTGGATGGAGGGTGTCTGGTTCCATGCTGCTTCAAAGAGTTCTTTTTTGAAGTAGCAGGAACACAACTGGGTTGGGTGGTGCTTAGTTGGTTCGTCGTGATATAGCTGAAATATTGTTGAAAGCGACGTTAAATTCTATTCACTCACCCTGTTTGTGGAAAAAACAAAATGTCATGTTTCCATGTGGGTGATTAAATATTTAGTGTATGTTCGCATTGGGCACAAAAATGCTTACAAGTATGTTTCATATTTGCATGTAAAATGCTAGTATCAGTATCAGTACGAATTTCAAATTGAAGAACTGAATATAATTCGACTGCTGAAATGTTGTACGGTACCTTTCACTTACTCCCAAAATGTCACAGGGCTGAAATGTTGTGATGCCTGTATAAACATGATGGAATATGAAGTTTAGTTATACATTCATCACACATACATGTACATAGAATGGCACTGGTACAGCTGGGATAGATATACCCGCATGGTGGTTACTTGGAGACGTGAAATATTGTGCCATGTACATGTACCTGTTTGTTTGTTGGTTAAGTTTGATGGTCAGATCGAGTTACATGTTGACATTGGACAGAAATTTCTCTGTTTAAAATTCTTAAACTTCACCAAAGATTGGCACATTTAGAATGGACCAATCGATTGTTTTATAAATGAAAATGCACACTCCTGCATCAAGGGTGCTGTCTATATGTGACTGGCTGGGTGGGTACCTGAAATTGACCAAAATGCATTACGTTTTTAGTGCAAAGTGAGGTGGGTGTGTTTTTTTTTACATTCTGAAAATGTTGAAATTTATACATGTACATGTATGAAGACCGTTTCTTGTCCTTTCTCAAGAATAATATACATTGTACTATCACATGTTAATATACTATCACATGTTAATTGTCCCATTTATAATATATATCTATAGACAAGTTGTTCAGTGAATAAAACAGCAGATCGCTGTTGCAATTTTAAACCGAAGAGAATAGTTTTGTAAGAGTGTCGCACCTTAAAGCTTCGAACATTAATTGTCAAGCCCTAAAACATTGTAAACCCCTTCGTAACAAAAATGGAATGGTCTAATGTGATTGTCCACACCAGTGCTCCTACATGTACAGGCCATGGAGTATTGGATCGTCTCAATTCTCTGGAGAATTAGGGGACAGTACTCAAGTTGAAAATTCTCATCGTTCAGTGTACTTTGATACATAAAGTGTTAAGTACCATTCTGAAATATTTCCTTGCCTTCCCTAGGATTGATTGTTGAAACGTGAACACATTTCACATATTGCATATTGTTCTGCTTGTGTTACCTCAGGATAGCATATCCTTCCCATCGTCGAAAACGAGAGATTCATAAACTCAGTAGGTTCTTAAATTGTACAGGAATTAAAATATTCATGTAAAATATGCGTGTTCATTAAGTATGGAAAAGATTGTACATCACACGTAATTGTATATGTACTACATGTATAAGGAATGAACATCACATGTAATTGTACATGTACTACATGTATAAGGAATGTAAATCACATGTTATTGTACATACTACATGTACTACATGTATAAGGAATGTACATCCCACATATTTGTACATGTACTATATATGTCAGGAATGTACATCCCACATAATTGTACATGTACTACATGTATAAGGAATGTACATCACATGTAATTGTACATGTACTACATGTATAAGGAATGTACATCACATGTTATTGTACATGTACTACATGTATAAGGAATGTACATCACATGTTATTGTACATGTACTACATGTATAAGGAATGTACATGTCATGTGATTGTACAGGTACTACATGTAAGGAATGTACATCACATGTAATTGTACATGTAACTTGTTCTACATGTATAAGGAATGTACATGTCATGTGATTGTACAGGTACTACATGTACATGTATAAGGCATGTACATCCCTTGTAATTGTACATGTACTACATGTATAAGGAATGTACATCACATGTTATTGTACATGTACTACATGTATAAGGAATGTACATCACATGTTATTGTACATGTACTACATGTATAAGGAATGTACATCACATGTTATTGTACATGTACTACATGTACATGTATAAGGAATGTACATCACATGTAATTGTACATGTACTACATGTATAAGGAATGTACATCACATGTAATTGTACATGTACTACATGTATAAGGAATGTACATGTCATGTGATTGTACAGGTACTACATGTAAGGAATGTACATCACATGTAATTGTACATGTAACTTGTTCTACATGTATAAGGAATGTACATGTCATGTGATTGTACAGGTACTACATGTACATGTATAAGGCATGTACATCCCTTGTAATTGTACATGTACTACATGTATAAGGAATGTACATGACATGGAATTGCCCGTCACATGTAATTGTACATGTACTACATGTACATGTATAAGAAATTCGTTCACATGTTACATTTACATGTTCTTCTGTTCCCTGTGTTGTTTTTCATGTACATACCTGTATATAACAGTTAACAAACATGTTCTTTGAAGAGACAGGTGGAAAGTTTTAAGTATAAATACCCCGTATATAGTCACAATACTAGTTCACATGCTTGAACCCACATGTGCTATAATACAGTGACTTTTTCATTAGAGTTCAAATGAGCATCGTCAATGCCCTCTCCTATAAAGAGAGGAGCCGATAGTGTGGTCATATTGGCCTGGTTGATTATCCCCGAGGCCAGCGTGAAACTCTTGTATTGTTTCTGTTTCTGATTCTCCAGGAATCCTGATACACAGTTCACAAACTTTTTCAAAATGGTCAGTGATATGTACATCCCAGGAACGGTGAACATAATCCAAATCGGGGCAATGGATGCTAAATCCGCATCGGGTTGGTCCAACGAAAATCGTAGCGCCGACACCACAATTAAGCAATTCAGACTCGACGTCTCCGTTGCAATGGTTTTCTGGAATTCTGGTGTTTGTCGGCATATTAATGAAAGGATATATCCCACAAATATTCCAGAAAAGGGCAATAGTATGGCCCCCAATAGGGCACTGCCGTTCACATCTTGGAACACATACATGTTGATATAAACTCCTACAGTGATGTACAGTATTGTAGTCAGTAACAGAAGCGGTTTAATAATCCAGGTTAGTAGACCATCCGCTATCGTCTCTTTGAAACGACTCGTTACCAGTCCCAGTGTGTAAGCAAAAAACGTGGCCGCTAACCAAATTTCAAAATTGTAGATGGGAATGATTTTAGATCCTTTGGTTGTGTGGAAATATTGCCCCAGTACAAATATCCATAGCGGGGCTGTTCCTGTGAAACATAAAAATAACAAAATGTAAGAATATTGAAATGAATGTACAAAACTGATTCAGTATATGATCATACCAAATGAAAAAATAAATCTAGACATGCTAGGTGGAAACTCTCCAATTGTACTTATTACACAATTTAGATTGAAATAAATTGTTATGGTGAACATAATTATTCATTCACATGATCACACATTTCGTCACCAAAAATACTGTGGGAATCAATTTTGTTGGAATAGAAAATTGGCAAAATGGTACAGATATACATGTAGGACCTAAATATGTAGCTCTCTCTACAACAGGTGCTGATCAAGTTTCTAGGAAAATCTGGGTGCAATTGAATGTATTAGGATGATTATATTATAAGAGCAGACCTGTAGACATTAGGGGGTTCAGGGGATCTTGCGAACGCCCCTTTGGATAAAATGTAATGTTTTCCGTACAAATTCCCTTTTCAGATGGATTCGCGAACCCCACTATGTGCAGGCATTGCATTCTATAAATTGCCCCAGGCTGATTTGATAGGCCTGATATGGTACATGTATACAGGGATTCATACAAGTCAAAAATTTTACCACCGAAAACTCAATATTACTCAAAATTGAGTTTTCAAAATTTTTAACCGCCGATTCAAAGATTGCAATTGAGTTTTCAAAATTTTTTACCACCGATTTACCTATTGGTATTCAGTTCTCAAATATTTCAACCACCACCATGCACAGGATGTTGTTGGTGTGTTTTAATATGGTCAATATATTATACTATGAGCAGGGGTTATTTTTGACAAAACATTTTCATCTACCCAATATCCAAATTCAATAAAACTCATTCTATTCAGCGCGTCTTCAGCTAAAGTTTTCATCGAATGAGGTATAAAAACCGAGAGATTTACATGTACCGTACTGGTCACAAGATCAGTCTGAATAACAATGGACATGGGGATCTATATCACGAATGAAATCGGAGGGAGAAATCAAGCAGTAATTGTTCAAAACAGCAAACGATCGAACCAGGAAACATGCCCTCTTCTCTGCAGCTAACTGCACCAAACACAGCCTCTGCAGATTGTTACTGAATTAAAGTTTAATAAAGTTTTTACATGAGACAGATCTGCCAAGTTCTAAAGTCTAAATTTTCTGAAAACTACCGAATATTTTGGATGGTCACATTTACTCAATGTTAAATTTTTTAAGCAAATTTCTTGAGTGATATTTATCTCCTGTTAAGTTTTCCAAAATCCAGTCCTGGAGGTCACCTCGTATTTAAAGTATGGTTTTCCATTACTCTTCCAACTATGAAAATTTATTGTTTATAATCAACGAGGAGTCAACTTTATGGAGCAGACGAAGATAAAATATGCAGCCTGGTCTCGTCGCAGTGTCAGTCGCACTGACATCTCACGAGTGAAGTTGTAGACCAGTCAATGTACTTTACAAAAATACAACCCGATCATGATTGCAGGTCTTGGCTTTAGCAAGTCATGTGAAATTTAGACGTTTAGTCTTGATGTATTTTCAATCTTTGACATCGCTGGACATTTCACTTTTTACTTCGTGTTTGATGGATACTGAATGGACCGAACGTCGGCATCACGGTCCAGATTTAGCCGGGAAATATGGTCGACTGACTGCAGGCACGTGGCTCTACAAAGCGCAAGACTGTCTGTCGGCTGTCAACCCTATTGCGGTAATGGAAACTTCCACTGACCCGTGTTGTAAGCCCACAAGCCGATGAATCGAATTGGAAGAGTTCACTTTCAAAATAGGGAAGTGCACAAAAGTTTTCAACTACGTAACAACAACGCGAGGGCAGATTTTTCTTTGTATTTCATTTCTGAAACTTGCAACTCTCGCGGACAAAATTGATGACCTACGCGATTTAAAGATGACAACAACAGCTACACAGGGTCTGTCTGAAGTTGAAGAAAAAAATAACTTTTACGGCGACAGATGACCGATAAAAACTTTTGGGCGGCAGTCCCTGTTGTCAAACTTCAGTGATAGTTTGGAAACCCTCGGCAGTACGAATGCAGGCTGCCACACAATAAACGTTTGAGGGTTCCGGAAATAATGTATGCAAGCAATTGTGTCTGCCGCTATGCGGCGCTGTGATCAGCATACTCGAAGTCGTTAACAACAACACCACCACACGTGGTGGCATGCTCCCGGCGCCTGTTAGTGTCGTTTTCACGGTAAGATCGTCATTTGATTGAGTTTATTTTCGTAATTTGGGGCTGTCAAATTAACTTTGACCATGTCTGGCGAATTGAGTTTTCCACAAAAAATTGAGTATTTGTCCAGTAAAACGAAAGCAATTGATTTTCCTGCCATACGAATTGAGTTTTCAATTTTTTTTTACCACCGGTATTCGGTGGTAAAAAGCGACTTGTATGAATCCCTAATTAATGAGACTGATTTCTATTGAACTATATTATCAGCACTTGCATGTACTTTTTACCAGGCTGATGAGTAGGCCATGTGAAAAGCCCTCAAAGGGTCTGGGCTGATCAGCGTCATCAAAATGCAAGACCTGTATACATGTTCCCCTTTTACTTATACATGGAGTGAACCTTTTGACATGACAGCTACATGTAACCACCGCTCAAAATATCCTGGCTGTCAACCTGAAGAGTTGCATACATGTACATGTAGGTCTGCAGATTTCAGAAATTCTCAGAAAGTACCACCTCTGGATATTAGTTAGCCATGTCAGATCAGTGTGAACTTGTCAATTGAAGATCAGGGCGGTTGATTGGCTACATTTATTACCAATAATTGTGCAAAAGTGTCACATTGGGCACTGTGCGCCCGCACCCTATTCTTGACTGTTCTATCAGACGGATATTAATGTAACTCTTTCGTTCCGTGATTATACCTTCATACATGTACTGGTATATAAGTTATAACCAAAACTTACCCATATGTCGGTACGTGCATGGCTAATGTATAATCGTTCTATTAGATGAGGTTCCGACTGGTATTACTTACCTAGCATAGAGACGACACTGATCATGTTCATAGTAAGGCTGAGCGGTACGCTCTGTTTACTGATCACGGTTGCCAGGTGACCCATCCCTCCTCCCGGGACACAGGCCACACAGAGGAACCCGAACTTTGTCTCATTGTCAATGTGCAGAATAGTGGCGATTCCAAAGGCAAGCTGCAATGGGAACAGATATTACAGAGCATTATGCAACTTGGACGAAAATTCTTCTTTCCTGACCCCGTGGGGCTTCCGGGGAGTGACCTGGAGTGTCGTCATGTACACCCCAGGTCACGGACAGAATGAAGGGCCTCAGCACCTCAGACAAAAGAGGGGACAACTGGGGCATCCATGGGGTTTCTGGGTGTGAAAGGGAATAAGACCCCCCCATCTGGTCCCGGTGTAAAAGAGTACATCATGATATGACTGAAATATTGTTGACAGCAATGTTAAATCATCTTTGCTGATAGCATATGTTGGGGGGGAGGGGTGGGGGAGTGGTTTCATAGTGAAGAACATAATGTACACAGCAGAGAGGTTCCATAGCAGAGAACATCATGCAGACTGTGCAGTGGTCCCATATAAACATTATGCGTTTCCATAGCACTAGCACAGAGCATCATGTACACGACAAAGTGGATTCATAGCAGAGAACATTATTCACACTAAGGAGTGGTTCCAAAATGGAGAACTGATACACCATGGAAAGGTTCCATAGCATTGCATAAGAACATAATTGTACACTGTACAGTGGTTTCATAGCAGGGAGAACGTTATGTGGCACCATAGCAGAGAGAACATTATGTGGCACCATAGCAGAGAGAACATTATGTGGCACCATAGCAGTGAGAACATTATGTGGCACCATAGCAGAGAGAACATTATGTGGCACCATAGCAGAGAGAACATTATGTGGCACCATAGCAGAGAGAACATTATGTGGCACCATAGCAGAGAGAACATTATGTGGCACCATATCAGAGAGAACATTATGTGGCACCATAGCAGAGAGCATCATGTACACTACAAATTGGTTTCATAGCAGAGAACATTATGTGTACTACAGTGTTTCCAGCGAGGAGAACATACACCAGGAAAAGGTTCCACATCACTGCATGAGAACATAACCGAGGACTTTATTTACACTGTCATGACTGTGGATTGATTCCATAGCAGAGAAAATCATGTATTCTGCAGAGATGTTCGTTAGTGGATAACAGATTTGAAGCAGGCTTTATTTTATTTCTTTTTTTAATTATTATTTTTTTTTTTTCAAAATCTTTTTGTACAAACTTAACTCTTCCTAATGGTTAAGTTAACTATTCTTAGTCGTTACATGAATGCATAACACAGTAGATACAGGTAAATCCAGCTATACATGACTAAATCTGGTACAAATTTTTTTCAAATCTTCCTTTTGAAAGCCTGTTATTGCATACATGTATGATATATGCTGAAACAGGAAAAAAAACAAGAAAAAAACACAACAAAAACCTGACCTACTAGACCCACCTCCCGAACCGTTACCTGAAACATGCAAATTATTATGAACGGCCGGAAAGGCATATTTTGTAAACGTGATACATGTATATATACATATACACAGTTACAGTAGGTGATATCATAAATAAAGCACAGTGAAAGATTCTCAATTCTTTCTTAGGCAGCTTCTTGAAATTGGGGCATGCTACATGTAGAAACTAGCAATATTATAAGGCATTCCAAACACAATGGGATGGTGCGCCAAGCTGGAACTCCTCTGTTATTCGGGCCATACAATCATGACAATAGTGCAGAGGGAATGGCATATGCCATTCCAATCAGAACTCTTCTTGCCATCCTGATCAGAATACTAAACTTGGCATGATATATCCCATTCGGATAACTGGCATATGCCATTCCAATCAGAACTCTTCTTGCCATCCTGATCAGAATACTAAACTTGGCATGATATATCCCATTCGGATAACTGGCATATGCCATTCCTTTCAAGAAACACATGCCCTATTCAAGCATCCTCACGAAAACCAGGGGTATTTCTATCCTAGATACCCCTGGTACACTTGGGCACTGTATCATATGTTCGTTGTTGCGCAGGGCATCTTAAGAATAGGCCTCAGTTCCTCAGAGAGCTTGTCATAAGAGGCGACTGAGGCACCCGTGGGGTTCCCGGGTGTGAAAAGGAATAGGACCCCACCCGTGTGGTTCCCGTGTGTGAGAAAAGGAATAGGACCCAACGTCGTGATATGACTGGAATATAGTTGAAAGCGACGTTAAATCATATTCACTGACTCGAAAGCACCATAGCTTGTGGGATAACCCGGTGGCAGATGAACATGCACATTTTCAACAACCATGAACAATAATAAATACATGTATAAAGGAAAGATAGTTTAAATCAAAATCTATTTGAAGAAAAAATATACCCATTCATCTACCATCAAACAGCCCACAAGCCAGGAGAATATATAGAAAACAATGAAACTTTAAAGGCAGTCCGGGATGTCAGTGTATTCGACCTCACCTACCCACCGAAGGACTCTAATTGGGTGAAATAACGCACAGATTTCTATATAAATTTCACTGATCTAGCCATCAATATTTTATTGTTATGCATGCTTGGTTTAAATCTATTACATTCGGTATCAGCGAATAGTTTAGCACAGAAAGTCAAAGCCTAACGTTTTTTCCCCATCAGCGCTGCAGTTTTTCTAGGTCAAGAGATCACGTGACTGAAATGACAACTGAAGTGGGTGGAACACTATGCTATGCAAGATGGTCAAGGTTTCGCCTTTGGTTCAAAAAGAAAACTGGACGTTATGAAGATACATTCAAGAAGCTCCCTTATAATTGGCGGTGGTTGGGTGGGTTCAGGTTACTGTTGCTTCAATGCATTTTGCTGAGAAGCAACAGGAACTTAATAATGTGATGTCTAGCACTGTAATAATCACTTGTCTATATTGCACCATGTTAAAGCATGGATCCTGTCTGTGTCCTGTGCGCTGTCCTCAGTGTTTTATAGGGTGGATGGAGGGTGTCTGGTTCCATGCTGCTTCAAAGATTTCTTCTTTGAAGTAGCAGGAACACAACTGGGCTTAGTTGGTTCATCGTGATATAGCTGAAATATTGTTGAAAGCGATGGTAAATTCTATTCACTCACTCACTCACCCCTTATAATTGTGATAATATCCACTTGTACATGTACATGACGTAGGGTTTGGTAGTTTTTATGTTGTCTCTCTTTCTCCCGAAAGAGAATGATGTGAAAGCTATACATGTATGTCATTGACTCCTACATTATTCTCTATGGTTGTCAAAATTTCCCGTTATTGCCTTCCCAAGAGGAGCCGACGCATGTGCATATTGCATTATGCTCGAATAAACATTAATATTTCAACATGCATTATGCTACATGCCATAAAAATTTCTGGTATGAAATTGTAAGGTTGTGTGAATATTTCTGCGATGATCAGTCGCTCATTGAATCTATGGTGCATGGTTTATGAAACTAGTGTGATATATCACTGACCGTGGTACGACATTGGCTATCCTGACCATGGGTGTGAGCTAATTGATGGTCAATGTATAGAAGCTGACTGGCCTTGGTGAGAGGTGAAGTAAGGCCTCCCTGAGAGACCACTGACATAGACTGCTAATGGAACTACTCTTGAGAAATTGATTCTCATTGCATGTGTCAAGCACACAATAGGGAGTACTGTAGTTGACTGGTTGAAAAGGCCAGGGGTTAGCCACGGCACAATTGGAATAATTGCGGAGAAGTCTAAGGCTCGGAGAAGATAACAGGCCATGCCAGCTTCAGCATCGCCTTTGCATTCAATGACGGCTCTTTCAGCCAGATATCGTATGCATGATTTTTGTGTGTGTGTGTGAATAGGCCCTGAATTCTCGTTCACTCGATCTCTATCGGTTCAGTTGGGTAACTTTCTCAAATTTCCTCTTGCTCAGATGCGGACATTACTACTGCTGTAAACCACCATGATGTAGAGGCCATGACAAAACTTGGCCTAAAGCCAGACAAAAGTTTCTTTCTGGTCAAAGACCCATTTACAAATTAGTGACATGATGCGACTTTTAAAATTTGGTCTTTTTATTCATAACGTATGTGTTTATCATACTGGTAATCTAAAATCACATGTTTTTTACACCAGGTAATCTAGAACCATGTGTTTGATACACTTGGTTATTTAATTTTAACCATGAGTTGGATATAATTGGTAATTTAGAACCATGTGTCTGATAGAACAGATAATCTAGAACCATGTGTGATAAAGTTAGTAATCTAGAACCATGTGTCTGATAAAGTTAGTCTAGAACCTTGTTTGATACATGTACACTCAGTAATCTCGAACCATGAGTTAGATATAATTTAAGAACCATGTGTTTGATACAGTCGTCCAATAGTGAAAGAAACGGCTAAAAATTACATTAGATATTCGTCAGTTTTCCGAATATTTCAATAAAGAGCAAATTTTATGCAGTATTCCCATTTTAGTGGTATATCAGTTATAAAATTCATTCCTGATTAAAATAATACAATGAAAGCATGTTCATTCATTTGTGTCTGTTAAGGCCCACTGTATCAGATATGATATACACATGTTGTATAATAAACTGAAAACTACCAAAAATGCCCAAAGTATCGTATTGTGAAACATAATTTTTATATACCTAGATTTCTGTAAACGAGTAGTGTCACCTTCTTAAATTATTAAAGTTACATGCCTTATACTATTTACATATAATCGCAATGCAACAGAGCTGGGGTATCATCCATGGACCAATTTCATGCCGCCATTATACCATGGAATGCTGCCATGTTTAAACTATCCAACGATCCCTCCCTAGCAATGGATTTTCTTCATTTCATGATCAGAGGTGGAAAGGATTCAGACTCAACCGTGCAACCTTTCCCCCTGTTAGAGACTCTGAAAAAAACTATCATAAATTTGATAAAAGGGGCAGTCACAGGTTCCTGTTAATTGCTTCAATACATTTTGCTGAGAAGCAACAGGAACTTGATAATGTGATATCTAGCACTGTAAATTTTACTTGTCTTTATTGCGCCTTTGGGCATTTCATCATGTAAGGATCTTCAAACCAGGGACACCGTGTGCAATACAGCTTGTCAGGTAGCTTTTCCAGGTTCAACAAAGGTTCCATACATGTAGTCTCCTATTGTGTTTTCCTTACATGATGAATACATGTAGGTCGCACCCTGTCTGTGCCTTTTGCTGTCCTCTGCGTTACATGTATGTAGGGTGGGTGGCGGGTGGATGGTTCCATGTTGCTTCAAAGATGTCTTCTTGGCAACAAGAATGCAACTTGGCTGGGTGGTGCTTAGTTGGTTCGTGATATGACTAAAATATTGTTGAAAGCGACGTTAAATTCTATTCACTCAATCACTCACTGAGTGATAGGGTTAACATGTGAAAGTTTTGTCAGTTGTCGCTAAAAGACGTCCAGGATGGTATATGACCCGTATTATGAGGCAGATTCCAAAGGGTAGGCATGGTAGTTGAGAGTCAAAATGGGCATAGATTGGTCAAATAAACGTTTACACACACATATACAGGTACACCTCGTCCTGCAAAGACCAACAATCACAGATACATGTACATGTATGTGCTTGTTTGGGAACCTTTGGTTATGTCATATGAATACACCATTGTACATTATAAATATTTAGTAAAAGCCTTTCGGTTAATTGCAAATGTATGGAAATGTTGGAAATATATCACAAATTATTTGCATTTTCATTGTACAGAGCTACATGTAGCTGCTACATGTGCATCACCTACTTACATACATGTAGATACGAGTTTATATACAGGATCAGGAATTATTGTAACAGTTAAACATCAAAATTGACCGATCAGTTTTACTACGCATATTTCATACCCTGACTTGTATCATAGTGATTATATGCAAACTCCACTCCAGTGATGTCAGCATAGATTGGTGGAGGTCGAGGCTATTTAATGCAAGTCTGATTTAACCAGTATTTTCATGGCCACAGAACAAGGTCAGTGATCGATTGAGGCCCCCAGGTTGTATGATCCCTCGGATCAGATTGCCAGTCAAACCTGTCAGAATCCTTGGGGATTACGGATCAGAAGTCATAGAGACATGCAAGGTTTGCGAAAGCTTAGCGTTAAATAGCTTACCAACAAACAAAAGCTTCACTGGCAGGCATGGCGGTGGGGAAAATATTGCAATATCGCTATATCATTACGACAGAGAGTTCCATCACTCAGCATAAATGTTCAGTGGAGGACTATAAAATGTACATTGTATGATTAGATAGTGATTCACGAACGTAGCAGCGTGCTGAATGAAATTAGACAGGGATACATGTACCTGGGTTGATATACATGTACAATGCTGAACCATTGCATGCACACATTCATTAGTTCTCTAGCCTGATCTGGATGAACAGTGACATCTATACAGTGGTGATTTAGCCCTGTTAGTTCACCATGTCAGATCAATACGATTATTACAGTGCACCAGTGCTCACTAGCCTATAAAACATAAGGTTCAAAACAGTAATGTTATCCAATTACTTCATCACATCCGAACCACAAATACAATGTAAACTGACCAATCACTGCTGGCGTAGGCTCTTGGTGGTCATTGCGCACCCCTGTTGGCTGACCTGTATCTGTTCTATTATGAATATGACTATATGCAGGCGCTTTCAAAAACCGATCCATTCAAAGCCTGTTCCTTCTCATTCACCAAACGCTATATAGACGATCTTCTCGCTGTGGATAATCGCTATATAAATGACGCAGTGAAGGATATATATCCACCTTCACTGGATTTGAAGGAAACTACAGAAAGCCCTCAGGCACATCATATTTAGATCTATATCTCTACAAAAATGAAGCGGGCATTCTCTCTCGTCGACTTTATGACAAAAGAGATGATTACAATTTCGACATCGTAAACTATCCCTTTCTGCACAGTAATATTCCAGTGGGACCTGCATATGGCGTGTACATATCTCGCCTAGTACATGTAGCATTTGCTAGATCCTGTGTTAATTGTGACGATTTCAATCAACGTCACAAAACATTGTTGCAGAAACTTATAAAACAGGGCTATTCCTCCAAGCGCCTCCACTCAAAGTTTCTCAAATTTGGCGATACATATGGCATGCTGATAGCAAAATACGAACGTAGCGTGCAAGATCTATGGCGTTATGTTTCGTAACTTGTGTCTAATTCCGCTTAACCCGGGGCTAGGGGCCGTATGAACCCATGTACTTCAAGATCCCCATGGTGCTCAAATGAACAGTCACAATCAAAGCGTGACTGAGATACACCATTCTCTAGATAATGACTTTAGAACGATTATTATGCATTAAGAATACTGATCAGCGATACAGATTTTATATTTTTGGAACATCATGATGTCTTGTCGGCATCATTGAAAACTGTTGACCGCTTCTCTCTTGCAGGAAACTAGCCTATGTTTATGTATACATGTACTATGATTGTCTTTTTTGAATTTGGTGCTAATACTGTATATGGATATGGAATAGGTTATGGATGCGGATATTCTTTAATGGACGACGGCTGAATTATGAATGACGGACTAGATGCTTGTATTGTACATGTAGCTGACTTGCGTAAATACATGTAAATAGAAAACTGAAACCGGGCGTGGTCTGAATCTTCACTCTGATTAAGGTGGCTCGGCAGTATCCAAAATGACCATTTGAGCAAGGTGATCTGCACATGTGGTCAAGACGCACACTCAGTGCTATGTCACCGCATTCTGAATGTAATGGTTTCGTAACATCACAGACGTTATAGTCACAATAACGCATTGTGTGATGTCACTTCAGCTCTTGAAAACAATAGGTGACATTCATGAATTAAATGTCTCGATGTGTTTACTAAATCAAAAAGTAGTTCTGGACCCCCATTTTACCCCTCAGCCCGATTGGGCTCAGGGATATTGTTGTCACCCCATCTGTCTGTCTGTCTATATCATAGCGTCCGTCTGTCCATCTGTCCATCCTCTTTTGCCCCGGACTCCCATATTTTGGAAACTACTGAAGGCAGGCCGATGAAACTTCTGTCCAATATAGAATGTAATCTGTAGGTGTGCCTTTTGTATGTTTCATTGGTCAGGTCCTCATCTGTCTGTCTGTCCATTTTTCTGTTCATCTGTATCATGGTTTAATTCCAACATTATGTATTATGGGCCTTGTTATGGTAAGTTTCTAAAATCCAGTTGTTGTCAAATCAGTCACATAATAATTTCCTTGTATTTAGAATGTTTTCTTTCCATTCTACTTTCAAAATATTCATGGAATGTTACAAGCGTTTTATCTGATTACATAAATCTATATTTACACCAAAACAATTTTTCTGCAGGCACATGTAGTGGACAGGGGAGATAACCACATAGTGAATTGAGTTTTATAATGTACATGTACTAGAAAATGTAGTGCAAGTTTAAATCTACAAATTAGATCTCCACAACCGTTTCTGCTTGTGAATTACCGTTTACGAATTACTCAGTTGGCCTTAACAATTGTAATTTGTGAAATTTCCACATCTTGGGAACACTAAAAAAATTGTAGTTTGGTATCCATTTGTGCCACCAGTGAACCTTATTGATCTACATCTACGTTTATACAGAGGCTTTATTTTTGAATGATACATGGAATAAAGCCAATGTTTACTTGCTATCTTCTGAATAAATGTATGAAACAACTTCAAGATGTATTAGGTACATGTATGCATGAAATGAATCTATCCAACTTGATAATGAAAGTAATTTGTACTACATGTACAACAAGAATAAATTATATTACATCAAGAAAATGTGTCCTCGCCCCTGATAAATGATAGCTGTTCTATGAAAATGATGGACAATATGAGAACAATATAGAGCATTCTTGGTATTTGCACAAAAGCCCAGCGAATGGAAAAACTATGGACAAAAGCTCCAATGTACAAATGCCCCATACACCATTCAGTTTTAGGCCAGGGCAATAAGAACACAACTTTACCAATTTACTAATATACATGTATACCTCCTAACATACATGCATGTACATGTAATAGGGGGATATACTGGATTCCGATGTCCGTCTGTCTGTGTGTCAGTTCATTCATCTGTTCATCCATCTGAAATTCAGTTTTTTTTGGCAATAACTTGAGAACCATTCAGCGGATTCTTCTCAAATTTGGTATGTATAACCATGAGATCTTGCTTGGGATTGCATTTCACCCACTTGCGCCTGGAGGTGGCGCAACCTGGCGGCAAAAACCTGGGCAATAACTTGAACCACTCTGCTTCTCAGATTTGGGATGAATATACCATGACATGTCGCTGGAGATTGCATTTCACCCACTTTGGCCAACAGCCAGGTGGTGCCACCTGGTGGCAAAATCCAAAATTCATTTCCAGGCGATAACTTGATAACCACACTTCAGATTTTTTATACAACCGCATTATGTGATTCCGGTTTTCGTCCGTCTGTCCGTTCCTCGTGTCCGGTCTATATCCGATGTGTCGTGTATCAAAATGAAGGTCGAGGTCAGAGGTCAAAGGTCACTGGCCTAAAAAACAGGAAATCACTGAAGTGTTTGTGTCCGATCCATATCTATGAAAGTTTTCTATCCACAGTTGCAATTTTTTGTGAGTGGATACACTAGGTGGAGACGAGGTGGAGACCCCAGAATTTCTTGTGTTTGACTATTGTCGATTTCAGTGTGGGATATGTGAGCTCTCGGCTCTTGTTTCAAGGTCAACTAGTTACCAAGTGTTAAGCCCATTTTAGTTTATCATTCAATATAGGATGTGATATATGTTACATTCTCCGAAGCACAAAATCGTAGACCTTTCTCTGGATTGCTAGGTACCAATTGGAATCAAGGCTATTAAACAACCTTGAAATCTGGATCAATGTAATTCCAGATATACGGGCGTATATTGAAGCCCCTTGGGCTCTTGTTCAAATTTGGTATTTATATACCATGCCATGAGATGTCCGTTTGAATTGTGTTTCGCCCACTATGCTTACAGGTGGCACCACCTAAATTTGGTTTCTGGACAATAACTTGAGAACTGCTCATCACATTCTTCTCAAATTTGGTATGCAAATACCATGCTGAGATGTCGCTTGGGATTGTTTGTCGCTCACTTGCGCCTACATGTTGTGCCATCTGGTGGCAAAATCTAAATTTGGTTCCGGATAATACATTGAGGATTCTTTGTCAGATCAAATATGTTATGCAGATACCATGCCATGAGATGTGGCTTGGCTTTGCATTTCACATTCTAAACTCAGGTATGTTATGCATCCAAACTCCTACCTCAATACAAACATCTTGAGCTGGACTGTTAAGGGGCTGAGGGGTTGTACATGTACATGTAGCACCTCTGGTGCCTCATTTTTATTCTAAATTTTGAATCTATGCTGAATTTGAAACATGCATGTATACACCAAGTCCCCCACTTTTTGAGACCACAATGCTTTAAGTCCTATCTTAGATAGCACCAGGTCTAATCCCATGGAACTTTAGTCTCTACATGTATACTAAATGTTACAACAAATCTCTTACAAATAAATTCTGGAATTATTATGTGATGGTCGATGCAAGCAGTTCCTTTCTTATTTTGACACAATAAATGAAAGGACCTGGAGTGAGGAGGTTTGCCCTTGACACCATTTTACTCGATTCACCGCTAGACTGCTAAAGGTTTAGCTGAGCAAAGATGCCTCTTGGTTTCTTTGCACATTATTTGCAGAGAAACCCATATCTGATCTAAAAACCGGAGCTCAATTGGTTTGCTTAGACAAGTGGTTCTTCTACACTGATCGGAGCAAGTAAACATACATTTTTTTGGTAGTCTTAGTATCACAGGGGGTTTTGCACATCGTTGTATTTGCGAGATGGAATTCCTATAATTGCTACAAGAGAGTATAGCCAGCAGTCAGTATGGCTAGTATTCCTCTTTGAATCAATATGTAACGGCATATTAGGATGATGCAGAAATTGGGCTGAAGTGCAACTTTATTTACCCTCCTTGACAGTCTCCAATCAGAGGACAGTGATGATCGTGTTGACATATCTGTGTCGGGAGAGTGGTTAGGGACATAATGGGTTAACCTGGTCAAGTCACTCGCAGCATAGACTACTGTAATCAGGCATGCTTGGGTGATACTGTGTTCCAGCATGTTGTAACTGGTACATTTCGACCCAAAGTCGGGGATACAACATTATGACTTGGAAGGAATGACAATGTAAGCTAATCCCAGAATTCTCACATTTAACCTAGTTCGAGACTTCGAGTATCAGTGCAAAGATTCATATCATTTTCTAGCCTGATTATTCCATCTTCATACATAAGTCGATTTCTTCGTCTGGCATGGTGACACTTCAAATTATGAGCCTTGATATGTGTAGATCAAACCACTGAAAGCATTCAAATCCGAGTTGTAAATTTCAACTGCAAACCAGAGACAAGCCAGTCAGAACCTATGTCCCAACCACTGTGTGTCGGGTGACATATTCTTTCAGTAGTAATTATATCATTCCTCCTAATATGGCAGAAGGGGTGGCCGAAGGATAGCCAAGCAATAACCCCCTCATAAGACACATTTCAAAATTCAAATGGATTCGAGGTCAATGAAATTTTGTGTAACTTATCTATAAACTCTGTTGAACAGCGCCAGTGGGCTGATCAGTCAAGGCTAATTTAAAGTGTGAACGAAGAATTGACTTGTGTATATAAAGATGGATTATTCAAGCTAATGCATATCTTGTCAGGGAGTTCAGTGTAATATGATCAAGAAATGTATTATTCAGATCATCTATATAGGTAAACTCACTAATTCATGTTTACGTATTTATGTTTGATAATGATCCAGTGCTTTCTTAGAGCACTAAAATAGTTTGTGTCGTTTACCCAGGTATGTGGATATGAAACGTATTTGCTTTGTCTTGCAGACATTTTCCAGTTGTTCCCAAATTATATTCGGATATGTACATGGTTTAGGTTATATATTAGGTTCTGCATTCATTAATTGGCCTGTAAAATTATGTCTTGTGCTGAAATGTCATACCTGCCTCTTTATCTGAAATGTACATGCCAAGATGTTGTATGCTGAATTGTCGCTTTAATAATCCGAAATGTCCTGAGAGCCAATAATACCCGTACTGTGTCATGTTCATGTAATACTGGTACTATAATGAAATATCATATTTCCTTCACTGATGGTAACTTTATGATACATGTAGTTACTACAGGCCTATAATATTATGTTATTAACCAAGTGTTTTCATATTGGCCTTGTTATAGGTCCGAGGCCTGCCGTATTGGCCCGAGGCCGCAGGCCGAGGGCCAATACGGCTGACCGAGGACCTATAACCAGGCCAATATGAAAACACTTGGTTAATGACATTTTTATTAATTAACTCACCTACAAATTTTTTTATCGATTATAATACATGCATCAAGGAATATTTTAGTACAGCGACTCCCTGTATTTCTTCCTTCACAATAGGCCTATTTCCTACGATTATTATTATGTGCTTTTTGAAGTGCCATTATCGTCGAAAAGTCGACCCCCTCTACAGTAACGCTATCGGAAACGACGGTGACAGTCGGGACGGTGAATAGGCTGATCATCTTCAACCTGGGTGTGGGTCTTCAACGTATGAAACGGAGTCAAAAAGATACAAGCAGATGAAATACTAATTTTATTTGATAAGAACGGTGCAGTAAAATACAACCTTATAATCTGGCATAAATTTGGTCCAAATCCAGTCCCGATTTGAGGATCGAAGACGTATCATGCTATGGAGACCCTAGTTTTCAACATCATTTTACAGGTGTTTCGACCGCATAATTTCTATCGGTTCTATCCATATGTGAATAACTCTTCTAGCTGCAAGTCTGACATCTTTCTGTTTTAAAATATCACTGTAGTTATCGCTTCGTTCATCAGTGCACTGCTGTAAGTGTTGGATTGCTGTTTTGACGTCTGCTTGTACTTAGCACGTCGATTTCGCGCTCGCGTCACTATAGTCTATTTCAGCATGACTCACCTCACTTGATTTCAAGGTTTGTGTATTGGCACTTATAGCTCTATCGAAAATTATCACATATGCCATTGAATATCCGTTCAAAGTCAGAGAAATCAGTGACATCATTCGAAGAAGATCGCGAATCGAGGATCGTTCATCCTCAGCGTCGCCATGTTGAAAGTCATATTGGCCCAGCCCATATTGGCCCTGTTTTCCCGTATTGGACCTGCTTTTCCGTATTGGCCCGCCTTCCTCATATTGGCCCGGTTTGGGGTCATATCAAGCAGGCCGATTTCTTTGTATTGGATTCATATCATTGATAGTTGATTAATAATGCTCAGGACTGTGAGCTAAACATGCTGAAGGATATAGTGATATACATGTAAATTTACATGCACACATTATATGATGCTTATAAATATGATGTTCAGTCACTAATGGTTGACTACCTGTACTGTCATCACAAAAGTTTGAGTTTATAAATGGAAAGTCCTTTGGAACTTAATAATTTAAAGCAAATGAGACTACTCGATATACATGTACATGTAGTCTAGCTTGCCCACATACTGTTCAAGACTATGTTTTATGCATGTTGGACATGTTGTTCTAGTTCAGGGTATACACAAAGTATAAACTGTACATTTACCACCCCGTGGGGCTTCCGAGGATTGACCTGGGCTGTAATTGTGCACACCGCAGGTCGTGGTAAGAATAGGCCTCCGCTCCTCTGACAGCCTGTCGTAAGAGGCGACTGAGGCACCAGTGGAGTTCCCGGGTATGAAAAGGAATTGGACCCCTCCGTGGGGTTCTCCGGTGTAAAAAGGAATAGGACCTACCCATTGGGTTCCCGAGTGTGAAAAGGAATAGGACCCAACGTCATGATATGACTGAAATATACATGCAGTTAAATTGGTATTATATCATATTCATTCACTCACTCACTGTACTTTTACCTTTAATCATGGATTCAGCACGGTGACTGGTTCATTTTTATACGCCCGTCAAATTTGACGGGACGTATTATGGTATGGCGTCGTCCGTCCGTCCCTCCGTCCGTTAACTTTTTCTCGTCAATGCAACTCGTCCTAGAGTTTTCAGTGGATTCTTTTGATATTTGGTCCACGTGATCGGTACCATGTGTAGATGTGCATGAACATTTTTCGGCCCGATTCGACGTTTTCTTGAGTTACTCCCCTTGATTTTGGTCTGAAATCCTTGTATTTGGCACCTACTGTCTTCGTCAACGCAACTCGTCCCAGAGTTTTCAATGGATTCTTCTGAAATTTGGTACACATGATCAGCACCATGTGTAAATGTGCGCGAACTTTTTTCGGCCCGATTCGACGTTTTCTTGAGTTACTCCCCTTGATTTTGGTCTGAAATCCTTGTATTTTGCACCTACTGTCTTCGTCAACGCAACTCATACCAGAGTTTTCAATGGATTCTTCTGAAATTTGGTACACATGATCGGCACCATGTGTAAATGTGCGGGAACTTTTTTCGGCCCGATTCAACGTTTTCTTGAGTTGCTCCCCTTGATTTTGGTCTGAAATCCTTGTATTTTGCACCTACTGTCTTCGTCAACGCAACTCGTCCCAGAGTTTTCAATGGATTCTTCTGAAATTTGGTACACATGATCGGTACCATGTGTAGATGTGCATGTTCTTTTTTCGGTCCGATTCGATGTTTTCGTGAGTTACTCCCCTTGATTTTGGTATGAAATCCTTGTATTTGGCACCTACTGTCTTCGTCAACGCAACTCGTCCCAGAGTTTTCAATGGATTCTTCTGAAATTCGGTACACATGATCGGTGTCATGTTTTTTCGACCCGATTCAACATTTTCTTGAGTTACTCCCCTTGATTTTAGTCTGAAATCCTTGTATTTAGCACCTACTCAGCTACTGTCTTCGTCGTGAATGCAACTCGTCCCAGAGTTTTCAAATGGATTCTTCCGAAATTTGGTACACATGATCAGTATCATGTGTAGATGCGCATGAACTTTTTTCGAACCAATTCGACTTTTTCTTGAGTTACCCCCCTTGATTTTAGCCTGGAATCCTTTTATTTGGCACCTACAGTCCTGAACGAAACTCATCCGAGGGGTTTCATTGCATTCTTTTGAAATTAGGTACACATGATTGGTGCCAAGTGCACATGTGCACACACTTTTTTCAAGTTGAAAAGTTACTCCCCATGATTTTGGTCTGAAATCTTTTATTTGCCACCTACTGTCCTCGTGAACACAACTCGTCTCAGACTTTTCTATGGATTCTTTGAAATTTGGTACATATGATCGGTACCATGTGTACATTGTAGATGTGCACAAACTGTTTTTGAGCTGATTTGATGTTTTCTTCAGATACTCCTCTTGATTTTAGTCTGAAATACTTGGCACCTACTGCTAGTTTGGCCCCATTCATCAGGCTGATGAGCTTACTTTTGCAGCTTATAGTAACACAAATCTTGTTTTAAAGTTACTGATGCATACCCCCCCCCTCCCCGATCTGACTTCCAAACCTGCCTACACCACTTATACAACAATGATGGCTCACACATGTACAGTATTATGACAAATGCAACAATACGAACAACATACAGTCCAGGAAGGTTCATTTGTATGGTTAACCTTTGTCTATAACAACATTCAGGAGATAAAAATGTTGTTTATCGACTGTATTTTTTACGGGCGTATTTTGGGTTCAATTGAACTCTTGTTTATGCTTGGGGTACAGCATGGTAGTGAAGATCTTTGAGGGTTAAATGGTCTTCACTGCCAGCCTGTCAGCATGTGAGGGTTTATCACAAATTTAATCGCTCCATAGGATATCAATAATGCCATTATGCATACATATGGATGTATATTGATGAGGTCTTCAGAGAGGTGCTCCATTCAATAACAATGCTTCATCAGATCATAATTTATACCAGTTTATAAAGATGCTCTATTAATGCTACCATACTGTATATAGTATCATTAATGAGAATGGACTGGTGGAGAGGGTCCAGCCATCAACAGGGGTCAGCAGGGCTCGCACCTCAGATAATCCTTGTGTCCTGATATTGTTTATTTACCTTGTTTACATTGTATTTACCTTGGTACCTTTGCTGATGGATTTGTTGTGTTCCTGTTGTATAGTTTTTTTGTTAATTAATCATACATTGACTCCATTACATGACCTGTACATGTCGTAAGGGGAGCGGACAATTTGACAAAATAATAATTGATAATGGACAAACTGACAAATGGACAAAATGGCAACAGGAAAAAAGGGCAAAATATCTTGATGCATTCTATTATTCAATACATGTACAGTATCTTTCTCAAGTTTACATGTAGCTTTTGTACATATTCAATTATTCTTATAGATGCAACCTGAGCTTTTCCCACTTGCTACATGTAGTATTAAAGTATGGTATACATGTATATCGCAGGAAGTGGACATCAAATTAAAGCTGACTCTATAGAAATGACAAAGTAGCATTATCCGAGGCCAAATACTGGTTTCGAATTTAGGTACCGACAGCACCTTCAAATTTGGGATAAAAAGTTGACAATATATTATAACAAAGTAAATATGCACAAAATTATAAAGAAACCCTTAAAATAAGAAATGTTTTAACTTAAGACTTCCAACCCCTAGACTTGCAAAAGAATATAGATTTTAACAATATGTTGAAACCCCGCCCCATGATTCCATGATTTCCAATGTTCGTATTCTACATTGCAGGAATGCATTGGTCAATTGATTGGTTCCGAAAGGTTTCTGCCTTCAACTTCAAGAACTTTGTACAACAATGTGAACCTTCAGAGGTACATCACACCTGTAATGTAAAGAAAGATTATCTATGTTTCGGTATTAAATGAACTTGACTAGACTTTGGTTTTGTACATGTTTGGCACTTGACATTTACATTTGCCTATGTAACAATCAGTGTCAAAGAAAAGGAATGACATCTAACAAATGATCCATACACACCTGCTGCATGACATTTTAACAGTCACCCACACATGTAATATGCCTGATGGTCTTGGAATGGCAAGATACAAGCTCAACTCAGCTGATCAAACTGCATGTCTGGCATAGCAGCTAAAATACTGATGAAGGCAGACTTGCTTTTGATTCACAGTGTTTGTACATGTAGTGTACTATCCATGGCTGTATGGATGGATTCAATTTGTACAGAATGCAATGTGACTGTCGTAACCACTTTCATGTTCATATACATATTCCAGCTGATGTGGTGAATACGAGACTCCAATATTTGTTTGATCTTATTGCATCCAGCAATACGAGTAAACATTGTATTTACATTCTAGAATCCTATTATGTAACCAGTGACACTGTCCCCCATCAATACATCCAGCAATATGAGTAACATTCTATTTACAGTCTAGAATCCTATTATGTAACCAGTGACACTGTCCCCCATCAATACATCCAGCAATATGAGTACATTCTATTTACAGTCTAGAATCCTAGTATGTAACCAGTGACACTGTCCCCATCAATACATCCAGCAATATGAGTAACATTCTATTTACAGTCTAGAATCCTAGTATGTAACCAGTGACACTGTCCCCCATCAATACATCCAGCAATATGAGTAACATTCTATTTACAGTCTAGAATCCTATTATATAACCAGTGACACTGTCCCCCATCAATACATCCAGCAATATGAGTAACATTCTATTTACAGTCTAGAATCCTATTATATAACCAGTGACACTGTCCCCCATCAATACATCCAGCAATATGAGTACATTCTATTTACAGTCTAGAATCCTATTATGTAACCAGTGACACTGTCCCCCATCAATACATCCAGCAATATTAGTAAACATTCTATTTACATTCTAGTATCCTATCTACATATGTAAGGCCTTTCGTTTTTTATTTGTTGGTTCACGGATCCGCCGACTCACTTTTTCCGAAAAGTGGAAAAAAAATCATCACGATTTTGTCCTTTTTTATTTCCGCCGACGTACAAATTTGCTACTGACCTTATTTTTATATCCTCCGATAAAAAAAATCGCAATTCTCGACAGGATGACTCAGTGGAAAGGCTGAGGTATACAAAAATATATACTGTCGAAGAGTGAAACTTTAGACACGAGGTATCTGTAGACATCGCGCATCCATTTTGGACCTTTCAAGGGAGATAATTCTGCAAAGTTGTTGTGGCGCGCTGTCACAAAATGGCGGGATGGCGGGCAGTTTTTACATCTGTGTCGTCGTAAAGAAAGGGGCGGAAGTCAAGACTAGATCTTTTCAGCAATGTAACGAGCGGCAGCGATACGGTTGGGGACATCGTCTGCAAATGTATTACGTCGGCTGACACGCTTTCCTCCGTGAAGTCGTCAAAACATGAAGATGGTGCCGTCTCTGAATGTGACCTGTCTACCCCGATGTCAGTGTTGCACTCATTCCGGAGTAAATTCCTTCAAGTTATCCTATCTGACAAGGACGCCAGACCCAGGCGAGCTGTTCCATTATGATGGATATGGCGAAGAGAAGAGATGCCCTCCCGAATGAAAGGTCACGATCTTCATACATTCGCTTTTCGTAACCCCAATATAGGGGGCCTATATTTCGTGATTTAAGGGCCATGGGTGGTAGCATGTTGTTGATGCCGAATCTTGTATGTATTTTTCACAACCGAAAGGACGTCCATTTTTATAAATAAAATGTTCGAAACTTTTGTACAATTAGTCAAAAGTACTGAGTACTTTTTAACTCTCAGTAAATACAGATATCTTGCAGATACAACAACATGCGGCGATGATGCCCCCAATTATGACCCTTGGACCAATAATTATTTACAAGTTCAGAAACTGTGGTCAGTACTAAATACAACTTCACAAACTCTGGTCATCAAAAGTTTTCTTTTGAGAGGATGTTGAAAAAAGACAGCAAAACCAGAGGAGTCTTGTCAAACCACTTTGAAGACATCAATGTTCTTTCATTGAACATATACCCCAAAGTGCATATATTTTTTTTCTGTGGCTTCTACATGCTATTATACATGTACACCCATAGTGTTACAACTGTATTCGGCTGTATCGAAGTTATTACACTATGAGTGTAATTTTGTGTGTGTGTGTGACATTTTTTTTTTTTTTTTTTCCCTCCTGTCGACCTGGTTTTTTCATCACTCAAATCCGTGAACCAACAAATAAAAAACAAAAGGCCTAATCACTGACACTGTCATGACTGTCCCTGACATCAGTATATCCAGAAATATTAGTAAACATTATATTTACATTCCAGTATCCTGTCTACATATGTAACCAGTAACACTGTCCCGCCCCATCAATACATCCAGCAATATTAGTAAACATTCTATTTACATTCTAGTATCCTATCTACATATATGTAACCATTGGCACTGTCCCTGACATCAGTATATCCAGAAATATTAGTAAACATTATATTTACATTCCAGTATCCGGTCTACATACATGTATGTAACCAGTAACACTCTCTCGCCCCATCAATACATCCAGCAATATTAGTAAACGTTATATTTACATTCCAGTATCCTGTCTACATACATGTATGTAACCAGTGACACTGTCCACCAGCAATACATGTCCATACATGTACCCAGCTCTTCAGGCAAATATATTGCTAATTTGGGGAGTCTAATTTGTGCAGAAAATTACGTCTTCAGAAGAAAGTTATTGCTAATTTCTGGAGTATTGCCTCGTCAGAAGAGATATGCTAAGCCTTTGTATAAATAAATTAATATTGCTGAATTGGGGAGTGTAATTTATGCATAAAATCACACACATTATATTAATAATATTGGATGTTGAATAGTAATATACATGTAGGGAAATACATTGACCAGTTGTACATGTATAGTTGTTTACAATACCATCTGTCATATCAGTGTTTAATATGTAGATACATGTACACACGATACAGTGTATTGTAAATAAATGATGTGAGAAAGGAAAACACTGAAAAATGTATGATGATCAGTATGCAGTAAACGGTCCCAATAAATTCTCAATTAACAAGAACCCTTGATATCTCTAAATTATGCATACATGTATATGATATTATGTGCAGTTCATACATGTATACATTGTACGTTGAATTCTATGCATCATTTAAGCATCTTTGCAATATGGAAATAATGTGCATTCCTGCAGGAATATTTTGTCACATGGTATTAGACAGAAATACAAGTAGAGATATTCTTGTTAACATGGTTACGCTTGCATGTATTTGATATACATGTACATGTACATGTAGCTGGTACTTACCATAGGCATTATAATGATCTGGCAGCAGAATCCAATCACCAATGATACGGGGAATTTAAGTTGATGTTTGACCAGTTCCACTTTGGTCGCACATCCGATTCCGAAACTAATGATAATGGCTATAGCCGCAGCAGCACTATTGAAGACAAAATCAGCCGGCCTCTGTTTGCGGATCACAGTGACGATGTTGTCGAAGTCGTTTGTGGCGACATTCTGTAGAGATCCATCAGATGCCATTGCTCTTACATTGTCATTGTCGCGTAGCATCACCTCCATAGTGACGCGTCCAATATGCAGTGCTTGGACGCTGAAATTGCTTTCCATACTCAAGCGGACGCGTATAAAAATGATGAGCTTGGCATGAAGCGGCATGTTCCCAGTTTCATGGTCCCCCCTCTAGTGAGGGAGGGGCGCAATGAGATGTGTGATCCAGCGTTTGTACGAGGTCTCACTGACCAGGTTTGGAACATTGTCCTAGCTCAGGCCCTGCCACTGTAACATGCATATCGACGACGATGCGTTCGGTTAAAATAGATGACGGTTTGCATCAAATCAACCTCAAGCTTATTGATCGAGGCTGGGTTGAAGGAAATGAGGCAGTTCTCATTCTGTCTTGGCGGGGGAGGAGGTAGGAATCCCCTGGAGATGGTAAAGTGACCACCTCCATGATGTGGATTTAGCTAGCATCATTACTGGCTCATGTCATTAACCTAATCACAAATGTTACTCCATCCATTCATCGGTGACAATAGAGTGATAATGTTGCAGAATTTGAATCGTACCAGCGACCACGTTTAAGAATCAATACCTTTGCTTCTGACATGTCTGAATAGATTTATGTATTAATTATGGCTTCCTTATCAGGGACGATATGGGTCAGCCCTTGATTTATTGGGCACAATTAGAGGTTCTCCCCAGGCGAGCTTCTAGTTCATTGATTGCTAGAGCAACATGTACTAAAATGGGAGGGCTTTCAATAGCTATAAAAAACATCAGCAGGGGGAAGAGCATTCTTCTTCCGTTTATCAAGTTTAAGCGTTCGATGTGTTGTGTCAACGATCGTGGCGATTGAGTGGCCTGAAGCTGCCATGAGAACATATTACTGGATCTGTTATGTATAGTCTGTATATATCGCACCAACTCTTGTGGTTGAAATCACTGAGGTGCATGCAATATGTGTAGCCCGGAGCGGCTAAAGGTCTAATGGTTTAACTGATTTCACCCGCCATGAATGAAATGGAGCAGAATCCATTCTATGACTGTCGGCTCTGAATGTCCCAGTCAAATTGGATTTCTAGTTTTGGCACGGACTGCCACAAGTAGTTACACACCATTCCTGATCTGAATATCAACTGAAGCATCATGCCACGGATACCATGGCTACTACATGACATATCTCACATTATTCCGTCCACCTTACCATGCAGCTGTCTCTGCTTAATTCTGCTCCATTATATTAAAGATTTTGCCAGATACCCCTGCACACTTTGCTTGAAAACATACAGAAAAGCTGTGTGAAGAACAATTTAATATTTTCTCCGAAAAATAACATCAAATTGAATTTTTAACACTATAAAACAGATGTGGTAGCGAGCAATCGTAGCCGTTAATTGTGACCCATGACACCTGTCTGATTTATACCATCACATCGTATTAGATAGACTAGTCTGTTGTGTCGGACATCCTATTGTGATGTTTGTTGCACAACATTTGTGTATGACAACATTAAACAAAGGTATTACGTTTTAGCTTTTTGACGTTGTTGGCATTGCACATGTTGCAATGGAATTTTTGCCTTGGAAGTTGAACATTCTCCACAAACGATGTGAACGTTCATAATTTGACTCTGACGTCATGGGTCAGCAGCTAGGTCACCGCCTTCACCTTTTCCAAACAGGTGTGATATTGGAGGCTTTCAAGTTTGTTTTATAACCACTGTTAAATGTGAAATATAATCTCTCATGTATTTAGCGGAATGGAATGGGGTGACCGTGTTCGGACCATGTGGTACATGTAGGACCTTTTATATTTGCCTATCATAACTATGGGCCATATGTATGTTTGATACATGTATATTTAAAGTTTCCTATATTGTACCTGTATACACTTATCCTTGACTATCACAGCTATCGTTCATGAAAAAAAGAAATCATTCCTAACATATCATGATTCAAAAGGAAATGTTTTATCAACTTCACCCTCAGGTATTCGCTCAGGTTCTGGTGTATTACATGGGCTCACATCTTCCAACGATTATTATTTCTCCCATTTTAGCATGATGCACATCGGGATTGACCCATCTGTGAAATTTCTCTTCAAGCCACTGGCCCCGTCCTGTTAGTATTATCCCTGTCCTGATACCTATTTCTGTTTCCATGACAACCCTATGGTTTGGTGGAATTGGACGAATTAGAGAAGTACAAGTATATATCGTCCTTTATGTGGATATCCTTGACCTACCCGTGGCGTGACTGGACATGACATCGGCAGCGGACACGTTCATGTATTGGGGTCAGTCCGATGTGAGCCTGACCGGCTCGTCCTGTTTAGTCAATTGATCTGAGATATGGTCATACACAGAGGTATAGGGTTATCAGTAAAAGGGTCAGTTCCATTAGGGAATATGTCAGAAAGCAGACATGTTTTTAATTTGGGAACCAATACTGGATACACCAATCTTGATTAAACTTCCGTTTGTCTCTCTGAACCAAATTGTTGGTTTTGGACATCTTCCAACTTCACTGAAAATAAACCTCGCTGCGATGCAGGGTCTGAATGAAATACCTTGACAGAATCACCAACATGTATCTTCAGTCCATGTAGATTTCAAATCATGGATGGATTTTACCCAAGTGTGAAAATAAATAGGACCCAAACATGATATGACTGAAATATTGTTGAAAGCGATATTAAATCATATTCACTCCCTCACATTTACATGTTCTTATATTATGCTAACTATTCTCTCTCCGAATTGGGAATGAGCTGATCAGACAGATTGTGGCTGTTTTTAGATAGATTTGCAGGATTCACTTTTTCTGATTATCTTTCTCTGTGAATAAGCTTATTTTTTTGGTGTGGGAGCTAGACATTGAAGTTAAAAGATTATGCATGTCTCCAATCTGTTTGCGGAAATTCTTGGAAATGTAGTTGAATTTAGCCTTCTAATGGTCTCCAAGCTAGCCTGTGAGTATTAATTGTAATACACAAAAACATTCGTCCATCCATCATTTGATCATGATGATCAGTGGACATCTAGAGTGCTGAGAAAACAGTAACAGACTCCATTTACGGTAATTCCCCTAATAATTCAATCAGAGCAAGTTCACTTTTCAACTCGCTTATTCAAACATAGAGAGAAATTAACATTCCCATTCTTCATTTAAATTGAAGAAAAGTCAAAGAATGACAAAATGTGACACTTTGTAGCTGATGCCATGCAGAATATTGCCAAATATAAGCCATTTTTGCTGCAGTTCCAATGATCAAATTATTATGGGAATTACTGTAGGCAAGGTTCCTAGCTTTAGACGTGCTATCTGAGGATACATGTGCATATATTATCCAACTGATCAAATAAATTGCAAATACATACATGTACATGTATATCTTGATATGCAGCCAGTCCACTATAGATGTGATCAAACAAACTCGCTACACATAATCCTGCATTCTCTGGTCATTTGGAAAAGTTGCCCTGGCCCCAAAAAATGAGAGTGGATATTTGTTTTGGTATAAATGCTTATACATTGTACATGTAGCTCATTTTATCCTCGAGCTTGTCATGAAATATACACCAATTTAATAAACCCCGCAGGTCATGGTAAGCTCCTCAGATGGCTTGTTGTATTAGGCGACTAAACTGGGTCACCCGTGGGGTTCCCAGTATGGAAAAGAATAGGATCCCACCTGTGGTGTTCTCTGGTGTAATAAGGAATAGGACCCCGTGGGGTTCCCAGGTGTGAAAAAAAATTTGAATAGGACCCAACATTGTGATATAACTGAAATATAGTCGAAATTAAGCAACGTTAAATCAAATTCACTCACTCACACCCTTTAAATTGAATGAATATTCTGACCACAATAAAATATCAAGCTCACGCAGTGCCCATTTTTACAAACTCGTGACTGGAAAAAATCATCTAGAATTGAACTCGTGTGAGAACCTGGTAATTCCAGATGTGAATTATTTGTGGTACATTATGTATTCATGCAATCTTCAATGAATATCATATCAATGCTCCCGAATTGTATATGTCACTACATGTATGTAGAATCTTACTTATTTCAACTGAAATTGGTGTTCAGAGCACCCAGGTCATTAATATGTAATAGTCTGCATCATGGCTGCATTTTAACTACTTCACTTGCAGTCGGGGAGGGGGGATAGGGTCATCGTCTCCGCTTTAACCCAAGGTTTATACCAAGGACCAGTCCATATTTCTACCCTGCATTGTGGTGCCAAATTGGCAGGAGCACAGCAACATCAGAAGATCCTAATACCAGCATGGCGGCTGATAACAACCAAAAAGTTCCCTTCAAAGCATTATGAAGATTTCTCGGATAACACTCGCGTCACTGCAAGCTGGTTAGATCCAACAAGCAACATATCCAAATGGGGGAGCAGATAGGATTTAATGTTAATTAGATTGGGTATTCATGAATATACATGTACTTCTATGTAATGCGAAAATAAAGACTATTAAATTGTCATCAGTTACATGTACATGTATATTAGACATTTGAGATAAACCATAAAATGATTAATGCAATATAGATACATGCAGAATTACACTACATGTAAAGTTCTACGCATTGCAATGATGTCATCAGATGTACCCGTTGAACTTTGTGATCATGCCTTATGTGGGCACTGCCTCGCCCATGGTCACCAATGAGTTGCTTGATATTTCATTCACATTCTAATACTAGAGTGTAAAAACATTATGTCCGAATTTTATGAAACAATTCTTCTGATTGTTTGATCAACTCGGAGATCATATTAATAATTTCAGCATAGGAAGGTATTGTATTAATCACTCATCCATGACCACTTTGGCTTATCTTTGTAATTTTCTGTATACACAACATAGATGAACATTATATATTTATATTTTTGTGGTTTCATATTCTGCATCAGAAATTCAATATCAGAAGTATTCAAAATTGGGAAAACGGTAGACCTACATGTAGTACATGTAGTTCTCTCCCCACTAAAAAGTCTAAAGGAGGTGAGACCTATATCATTTAGGATGACATGTTCGACCAGAAAATGTAGTGCACAGTCTTCCTCGGCTGACGAATCGGTCTCAAGTGTCAAATCACATACCTTAAATACTTAGAAAGGAGTACGTTAGGCTTACAACCACAATCATCTCAAAAGGTACTCTTTTCTGGAGAAAGGCCGAGGCCTTAACCCCTATTCAGTCATGGTACATACTAAGCTTGTGACTGCAACACAAAAATGATTTGTCCGATTGACATCAAACTTGGACATAGGGTTGCTATGCATGAGAGGATGGCTGGGATTGTTTATCAGCGTCCTGTGTAATCCAATATGGTCGCCATTGACTTGACCCCCATATGCTACATAAGCTTGTGACTGCAATAACTTAAAAATGATTTGTCCGATTCACATCAGACTTGTACAGTGGATTGGTACATGAGAGAAAGTTTGACATTGTTTTTTGGCAACCTGAATAATCCAATATGTCCGCCATGACCACTGTGGCCTTGACCCCTGTTCATCTTAGGCTACCTAAGCTTGTGAATGCAAAAACTCAAAAATGATTTGTCCAATTGACATCAAACTTGGACAGTGGGTTGGTATGGCTGGGATTGTTTTTCAGCAACCTGCATAATCCAATGTGGCTTCCAGGCTAAATACACAATGTAAGCATATCGCTGCAATAAACTAAAAACAATTTGTCCAGTTGACTTCAGTCTTGGACATTGGTTTGATATTGAGTGATATTGATGGCTGGGATTGCTTTTCCTCCATCTGCATAATCCAATATGCCCACCATTGCCTTGACCCCAGATTAGAAAAGTCTAAGCTTGTGACTGCAATAACTGAAGAACGATTTCACCAGCAGACATTCGGTACAAGAGTAGCAATGGCTGCATTATATTTGCTTGTTTTCGGCAGCCTTCATGACATGATCTACACATATCACACGTCGCTATTTACCACATTTTACAACGTTCATATAGTTAGACCGCGGTTCGCAGTCCGTTATTCGGGACCAGTCATTCAGCGACTCATATCAGCGCCCCTAGCAGCGCCCTCTGCCGTCAGATTTGGGATATGAATATGCAAAGATATAGAGCATGACATTCTCTTTTGCAATGCCGAGTTTGGAGTTCAAAGTACTCATAATAAAAAAAATACAGATTTCCATATCTGAAGAAATAATTGCTGGTCTCCTCGAATAATGAACTGCGAACCGCGGTCTAACTTTATGAACGTTATTTCACACTGTAAACTGTCAAATAATTTTTTTCAATTCTCAGATAATATAAATTTATGTTTTAAGCACACAATAAACAAAAGTCCCCATCATCTTGCTGTACTGTCTATGGTATCGACGGTGGGGGACATGGACCGCTCGGGTTTTCATTTATATGTGAACACTTTAAAATCACCTGCTATGCCTATATTTACTGATAAATATCTGATGCGACCCTCTCAATTTGTCATGGCATTCTGCAATTGTCGAGGTACATGTAAATAGTGTTTCATTAATTAGTTTGCCTCAGCAGTTTTAAACAAGGTGGTAAATGGAAATAATTATTACATCATCATTTTGCGGAGACAAGGTTTCCAAATTGTGAGGGCTATGTCCAATTGTCCAATGTTGAATTGTCCGCCCGTATTAGTCTGTCTGTCCATTTGTGTGTTGTGTTAGGGTAATGAAGCTGAAGGTTGAAGTTGATTAGCTATAATAATTTGGTCACGCATACCCATGAAGGGGATGCTACATGTACATTGTAGTTTGGCAGAGTTAATCAATCGGGGGCAGTCCAGGGATCAAGTAATGGCTGGTGATGACTAGATGACAGCTCTAGCTTTAACATTCTATTGATCAGACAGTTACTGCATCTTCAAACACACATGTACAGTAAACATCACCTAAGACCTAAATGTAGAGGTAATCGTTATGGCCTCCCACTGGGTGTTTTGTTGTTCCTCATAGAATTAAATTAATATTGAATAAGGTAAAATTAATTATGGTAATCCCTCTAATAATTCAATCATAGGAAGTGAAATTCCTCACTACATTGTATAACATCTGATCAGGGGTGATCAAAGTTATTAGAACAAGAAGTTGTCAAATTGGTTCAAATCCTGCATATAATCCATTATATCTGTTATTTCAATGATTTTAGATCTATTTAAATTTATTAGAACATCCGATTCAGTTTTGTTCGCAATATTGTGAGTGATTGAATTTTAATAGGAGGTTTGAATTAATTAGAGGGATCACCATGTTCTCACTCACCATTGCAAAGAGGTTCACCATGCACAGTTTAAGTTAACCATGGTCACTTGTAAACAAATTGGCGAGTGACCGTGGTGAACATTTTCCATGGTTGATCGTGTTTCAACTATGGTGTCGGGAAGATACATGTATCTTGACCACAGTCACACAAGGTTGACTAGATGTATGTTTGTATGTTTTTAAAATAAACAATAGAATTGAACAATTATCAGCCTCCTGCCAAATAAAAGATGACATGTACGTGCTGATAAAATATAGCTTGTTACTTTTATAAGAGAAATATGGTACATGGCCAACCATGTTCACATGGTCATGGTATATTTCCATGGATTATCTTGATTTTTAAAAAATATTGTGAATTGCACATATATCTATAACAAAATATATTGATGAATTAAATTCTAATTAATTTAGGACAATGGCCAACCATCTTTTGTCACACCCCAAAAAACACGCTTGGTCAACCATGGTTTATCACAACATGGTTGACCTTGTTCACAAACCGTGGTTGAAACATGGTTTAACAACCCTGCTCAACAGGGGTACCATCAGATGAACTGAGAACACAAATATGTCAAATTCAGGAAGTTATTTTCTGTTGTTTTATTAATTGGTTAAAAAGAACATGGTACATGTACATGTATGTACATTCCAAGTGAGAAGCATTTATCAAGATGATCAGCAGTAACCTATTGTGGACAAACATGTATTTCAGACAATTAGATTATCCCAATACTTCAATCACATGGTTCATACGGGACCTGGAAATCCTTGAATTCTGACAATATTTGTAAAGAGCCCTGGAAAGGTTGTTGAATTTTATTGTCCTCTCTCCCCCCAAAATACATGTATCTGTCACAATTAATTAATGGGTTTCTTTTTTAACAAACTGAATTTATTCTTCGATCTACAGACAGTATGAAACGTGATACATGTAGTTGAAATACATATTCATTTCATTCTAATGTGCATGTACATGTACATTGTTGAATTTGCTGAATGAAACATGGTAAAAAGTGTTAAAAAATGTTCAAGAAAATTCAGTTAAAGGTCCTGGAAAAAGGTTGTATGGACCCGGAAAAGTCTTGGAATTTTATCTTTCACAAAGGGTAGGAACCTTGCATTCAGGGCTTGAATTCAAGAGAATAGAACCACTAGCTGGCAGGACTACAAGGCTGCTATCAAAAATAATTTTTTATGCATTTATTTATACATAATTAATATGCTTTGAAAAATCATTATAAAATTATTTTTGGAGCAAAGAATAATTTTTGGGATATTTGGGGAATTGATAAAAAATGTATTTTCAAGATATTTTTTATATATTTTCAAAATACATTATTGAGGTATTTTCAGAATGCATTTTTTTGTATTCGAGGAAATTGATAATAAATGCATTTTCAATATATTTTTTATGTATTTTCAGAATACATTATTGATGTATTTTCAAGATGCATTTTTTTTGTATTCGAGAAATTGATAATGAATGCATTTTCAATGTATTTTTTAGATGTTTTCAAAATGCATTATTTATTCATTTTCAAAATGCATTGTTTGTTTATTTGAGGAAATTGATAATAATTCATTTTCAACATATTTTTTATATATTTTCAAAATACATTATTGATGTATTTTCAAAATGCATTGTTTGTTTATTTGAGGAAATCGGTAATAAATGCATTTTCAATACATTTTCTATGTATTTTCAGAATACATTATTGATGTCATAACAAATGTCTATGTATATGTCTAGTGAGAGGCAATCACCACCGGAGTGGTCCAAGGCAGTTCGCTGGTGATCGCTAGCCAAATCGCTGAACCAGCATGGGTTGGAGCCCTGCTGGTGCATGTTTGAAAGTTTGCCAGTTACTTGCTGACCTCTCTGAGAATTCCGGCTTTCTCCACCATTAAAACTGACTGTCATCATATGAGCGAAATAACCTTGAGTGTGACATTAACCCCCCACCCCATCATATGTCTCTACACATAGGAGAGCTGTGATAAGATATTAATTTGTGTCTCAAATCTTAACCTGCTATCAATGTAATGCCATATTCCTCCATTTTGGAGATCTCCTGCAAAGAAATTATCTCCCCTGATCGTCTCGTCGATCGTCCGCTAGGTGGCGTGCTCTCCGCGCATGCCCTTCCTCTTTTTCTTTTGCAGTCTTGGCAGCAAGACGTGTTTTGAAAGAGAGCTCCTGTTAGTAGCTTTTGGTTGTTATAGACGCACCCTAGGGTTATTTTTTTGTCTCCCGTAAGTCAGTATGGCTAACGTAGTCACCCAAACTATCAAGAATAGTAAGAGATGTGAATCATGTCGTCAGTTTTGGCCCGTAAAGGACTCGCATTCATTCTGTTTTAAATGCAGGGCACAGATCTGCTACAGGCAGGTTACATGTGCTGAGTGTGCAGACTGGGACGACGTGACCTGGATTAGCTATGCTGCAGTTCGACGCAGTCAACTCCTGAAGGCGGCCGGTGACCAGAGAAAGGGTCCAGCCGAGAAACAAGAGGCTAATCAGGCCCTCTTCAATGACTTAGCGCTGAACGAAGATTCACCTCTATCGACTGCAAGCCCGTATATACAGCCGAGCGGTACAGTCCTGCAGCCGATAGAATCCTCACAAGACAAAGTACAGACCAGTCAGGCTCAAGTCACGGCCCCACGGTCTACTTCAAGTTCACCGGAGAAGACGCTGTCACGGACTCTAATGGGAAGCCCCGTTACAGCCATGGATCAGGGACAGTCCTCGGATAACAGCTCCTGTTCATCCAAGTCTCCACGACCCAAGAAAGACAAGTCTTCTAGCCGGGACCCGGTGAAGAGCCGGGATCTGTCCAAGAGCCGTACCCTGGAGGCACAGACTGGCACGGCGGATAAAGATACAGTCCGGAAGCCAAGGCCACGGACTCGATCGCCAGAGCGGGACCTCGGCACCAGCACAGCACGGCCCTACACAGCTCGCCGAGACCACAGCTCCGAAAAGTCACGGCCGTATACGGAACACCGAGAGTCCGATAAGCCACGGTCCTACAGGGAGCACCGGGATTCCGAGAAGTCACGGCCCCATACAGAGCGCCGGGACTCCAACACCAAAGCACCTCGGGACGGGGCTACAGTCCGGAGCCGTACCCCGGAGCGGGAGATGACACGGACCTATCCAGTACGCCGTGAAACTACATCTGAGAAGTCACGGACTCATGGAGAACGGACTTATCCAGAACACCGGGAGTCCACGTCTAGGAAGGCACGGACCCATGAGGAACGGACTCATCCAGAGCGCCGTGAGTCGGCTTCTGATACAACTCGGACCCGTACAACGGAACCGCAACCCGATACAACGGTAGGCAGATCTCGTAAACGGAGCCGTACACCGCTGCAATCTCGGGATTCTTATCCTGAACGTTGACATCGGGAGAGAGACCGTCCTAAACGTCGGAGTACTTCACCTAACCCAGACTACCGGAGTTATTACGGTAGAGACCGTACTCCTGAGCGACCTTACACCCGACGATATAGAAGCCGTTCCCCGGGTTCCCGTCAGCGCACGGACTGCGAGGAGCGGACGTCTACCGATCATCACCGTCGTTCTTCTCCGAAGACTACAGAGAGCCAGAAACCCCGTAATCCGGAGCATCGGGATAAACGGAAGCCCAGAGAGGAACAGGGACCCGTGGATCGCCCTTCGGGATCCGGATCCAAAGATCAGCCTTCTACTTCTGGAGTACCTTCTAAGTCAAGCCTGGTCAAGAAACACAGTCATCTTCTGGCAACACAGCTTCCTACCGTTGCAGTGGTTCCTTCGCCGGAGGTCCGTGATGTGACACGACCCCATTCTTCTAGCGACGCAGAGTCAGGTTCGGGCAACGAGGATCACTCACGACGTTCTATTTCATCGGCATCCTCGTCTCACATGGATTCACCTTCCCGCCGGCAAGCGGAGGTAGAGGACAAGGACAAGGACGTACTACCATTCAAGGCCAGGATAGCGGCAGTGTACACGCTAGTTCCGGAGATGCCCAGACCTGTGGACGGCGAGGATAAGCAGTCTGTTGATCCCCCCCGGAAACGGAGAAGACTTACAGCGGCATCTCTCTACGGTCTAAACAAACCTTCTGAAGAGGAAGTTGCGGCAACGTGCGCACCATCACCGGCGTCAACCAAATTATACGACGCACTGGATCGACAGTTGAAGACTTCGTCGTCTCTCCAGAAACCCGGTCCTTACAAAACTTACGCTCTTCATGGAGACAACTTACCATTCAAGCCTCCGAAGTCCGACCCGGATCTTGACAGACTGTTGAATTTTACCAGGACGCCAGCAGTGGTACTTCAACAGAAGCAGGCCTGTGCGGTGGAGGACATGATGCTGACACAACACAGGATTACGTCATACTCTGACTGGTTCCTTACGGCTATTTCTAAGGTGATTCAGGATCCAGATGTCAAGCATAAGGATGGATCCCTGACTTTCTCACGGCCCAAGATGGATTTCCTCAGCGCTTTCATCGACTCTATGAACAAGTCCAACGCTGATGTCATGGAAACAGGGGCTTTTACTTATGCCACGATGGTGCAAGCCCGACGAGCGGGATACCTTAAACATCCCAAGTCCGAGGTATTGGAATCAGTAAAGAACGAGTTGGCACAACAACCTCTGTCATCCAAGTATCTCTTCAACCAAGCCATTTCCACGGTCATGCCTGCCGTCAATGACGAAAAGACTTCCCGGATCATCGGGGCTCTAGCTCAGGGAAAAGGTAAAGGTAAAGGCAAGGGCAAAGGTAAAGGCAAGTCGACCAGAGGAGGACGCTCTGGACAGTCTTCCCGCCAGGACTCAGGCAGTCTACCCAAGCAAGACAACCAGCCTAGTTTTCGTCCCTACGGAAAAGGACAGTTTCGTGGCAGAGGAGGAAAGAGTTCCGACCGGGGCAGAGGAAAGTCCGACCGTCGGAACTGACGGTTCCCAGCCTCATCTTTTAACCGATCATCCTTTCATCCTTCCCAAATTTCAAGTCTTCATTCATCCGGTTGTGGGCGGACGTCTACAGATCTTCTGGCAGAACTGGAAGCTTATTACGGACGACAAGTGGGTCACCAGATCACTCAGAGATGGAGTTTTCCTCACCTTTCTAGAGTACCCCAGGCTCATCACCAGACCCAAGCCATCACATCTTCCAGTTCGTCCGGAACATGTGCAGACATTAGTGGAATCAGTACAAGTGTTATTGGACAAGGGTGCCGTCCGAGAATTACCCGTGGAAGAAGAAAGTCCGGGATTTTACAGTCCTGTCTTCCTCGTTCCCAAGAAGGGCACAGATCAGCTTCGCATGATTATAGACTTGCGTCGACTCAACGACACTTTGGCACCACCTCCACACTTCAAGATGACATCAGTTCCGTCATTACGGTCCCGCCTACAACCGGAGGACTGGCTAGCCTCCATCGACCTCCAGGATGCCTACCTTCATGTTCCCATTCATCAGCATCATCGTCGGTATCTCCGATTCATCATCGCCGGGAGACGATTCGAGTGGCAGGTCCTGCCATTCGGCATCTCCATCGCCCCCTGGTGCTTCACAAGAATCACATCACCAATCATGGCCTACTTTCACCTGAGAGGTATCAACATAGAGGCATATATCGACGACATCCTTGTTTGGGGGTCAAAGAAGTCAGTACTCAAGTCCCAGATACAATTCATCATTCAAGTTCTGAAGTATCTCGGGTTCATCCCACATCCAACGAAGTCGGAACTCGAGCCCGCTCAGAGACGACAATACATCGGGGCAGTATTCGACACACAGATACAGATTGTCCTGCCCCCGGAAGACCGTTGGACAAAAATTCAGCTTATCATCCGAAGATTTTTATCATCCCAATCACAGCCCTTACGTCTTTGGCAAAGCCTGATGGGATTGCTGACATCCACGCAGGATCTGACACAGTACGGACGGCTTCAACTACGCCCGCTACAGTTTCATCTGCAGCCGTATCTGCGAGCTCCGGCTATCAACCCCCGAGTTCCAGTTCCTCAGCATTTGCATCAGTTCCTGGAATGGTGGCAGTCCAGGGGAAATGTCATGTCCGGGATTCCACTCCGCTGGACACCGCCGGACAAGAACCTCTTCTCCGACGCATCACTCACGGGCTGGGGAGCCCACCTGGGAGAATTAAAGATATCCGGCAGATGGTCTCCACAACAGAAGACACAGCACATCAATGTACTGGAAATGGCAGCAGTGAACATGGCAGTCGTCCACTGGAGTCCTCAACTGTTCGGCAAGTCTCTTATGGTCGCCACAGACAACACGACAGTAGTGAGCTACATCAACAAGTTGGGGGGGACGAAGTCCCGACTGCTGTTCCAGGAGACGTGGTCTCTCTTCACCTGGGCACAGATTCATCAATGCCGGATCCGAGCACGACATGTACCCGGTCACTTGAACGTCATTGCAGACAGCCTTTCACGGCCGGACAAGGTTTCACAGACGGAGTGGCACCTCCACACAGAGGCTTTTCGTCAGGTGACATCGACCTGGGAACAGCCCCTAGTAGACCTGTTTGCAACAAGGGACAACACTCAGTTACCGATCTTCGTCAGTCCGATGCTCGACCCGCAAGCCTGGGCAGTCGACGCTATGTCTATCAACTGGGACAACCTGATCGCCTACGCATTTCCACCGATAGCGCTTATTCAGGCAGTCTTGAACAAGATAACAGAGCACAACAGTGTTATCCTGCTCGTAGTACCGTGGTGGCCGCATCGCCCATGGTTCCCGTCATTAGTCCAGCTCCTGACCGACTTCCCTCGTCAACTACCTCCGTGGCGCCGACTACTAGACCAACGGCACGGCATTCTACACCACGATCCACAGTGGCTCAACCTTCACGTTTGCAGACTATCAGGAATTCCCTTGCAGACCAAGGCTTTTCAAAACCAGTTACAGAGGCGATGGCGACAGCAAACAGATCATCCACCTCTCGACTTTACCAGGCCAAGTGGTCCTACTTCTGTACCTGGTGTGGGACCAGAGACATCGATCCCAACACTGCCTCTGTTCCAATTATAGCTGACTTCCTACTACACCTGCATCGAGACAAGGAATTCAAGCTAAGCACCATAGAGGGATACCGTTCAGCGTTATCCAGAGTCCTAAAATTGACTTCAGGAATCGATATTGGACATGATATTAACGTCTCGGCTCTTCTCCAGTCTTTCGCCTTACAGTCTCGCCGGACAAGACAACTACTACCAAAATGGGGACCTTGGAGTGGTGCTGAGTGCGTTTCTACGTCCACCATTTGAACCGTTACAGTCGGCTACAATCAAGGCCCTGTCCTACAAGACAGTCTTCCTAACAGCGTTCGCTCTAGCCACTAGAGTATCGGAACTTCACGCATTGGAACGCAGTTCCCTGACATGGACCGCATGCTGGAAAACCATATCCTTTCGTCCGATTCCGGAATTCATCGCCAAGAATGAATCAACACGTCAGGGACCATGTGCTCAGAGACTATATCAGATCCCAGCACTTACAGACTTCGTGGGTCCACTGGAGAATGACAGACTCTTATGTCCAGTTAGAGCCCTACGATGCTATCTACAGAGAACAGACTCTACTAGAGGTTCCAGACGTCTCCTGTTTCTATCTCTACAGCCAGGAGCATCTGCAGACATTACTAAAAACACAGTTGCAGCCTGGTTGAGGAAGACGATACACTGGACATATCAACTCGCCATCGATGCTCCTCCCCTGTTGTCGAAGGCATCATCTCATGAGATTAGAGCTATTGCAACGTCCTGGCCACTGGAAAAATTTGTCACTGGACGATATCGTCCAAGCCTGTGCCTGGACTGTCAACTCTACCTTCGCTGACTTTTATCTTAGGGACATGTCTGTACAAACAGACAGGGTGACTACGTTGGGCCCATTAGCAGCAGCCCAGCGTATAGTCCACTAATTCCATCAAGAAAAGAGGGGGGGGCGCCGCTCAAGCAAGCAAGATCCCGACAATTCGGTAAGTATAGAAGACAGATCATGTCAGAGACGAAGGGACTTCAAGGCATCACGATGGCATCTGGTTATCTAGCCAAGTATACGAGCAAAGGGTAGGAACAGAGTCCACCTCTCGCCGTATTACTTGTAATTCCTTGAACTCCCTACGCCTCTATACGACACGGGAATTATCAGGATATTACTAGGCGTATTAGATTTACAAATCAGAACAAGGCGTGCTCCGCTCAACCCAAAAGCAAGACACAAGACCGTCTACCCAACCTCCTCTGTTGGGAGTCTGGCATTACATGTACATTGATAGCAGGTTAAGATTTGAGACACAAATATAAAACATTTAAAAACAATGTTGGTATTTGTTATCAAATCAAACCTGCTATCAATTTGATTTGCCCAACCCATCCTCCCCTCTTTGCTCGGCCTTGACACAAAACAGGTCTTGCACGGCATGGGAAAAAGAGGAAGGGCATGCGCGGAGAGCACGCCACCTAGCGGACGATCGACGAGACGATCAGGGGAGATAATTTCTTTGCAGGAGATCTCCAAAATGGAGAAATATGGCATTACATTGATAGCAGGTTTGATTTGATAACAAATACCAACATTGTTTTTAAATGTTTTATGTTTACTAAGATCTGTATTATTCATTATGCTATGTGGGATCACAAATATCAGAGATACTCATCAGTCCAAGGATAAATAAATCCTCTTAGCTGTCATACACAGTAAAAGATTTCCTGATTTCAGATCTTGATCTGATCTGCATGACTGTCTCATAACAAATTACACGAGGTAAGGTTTGCGTACTTCAAGTCTTTACATCTTTCTGTAAACCAACATGAACCCGGATCAATCCTACAACTGAAGAATCTCTGTAAATTGGATGTATTATTTACGATCATGAAACAAGTTTGTAATTTGAAATACACTAGCAAGCATGTGAAGCAGGCAGGAATAAGTGTCCTTGCAACTGAGTGTACTGGGCATATCTGCTTGCATGCAAAATTTGGGTCGATAAATTTACAAGCTCTAAGATTCAACATTTAAAGAATAAGGAAATATTAAGGAGAGATCCTGAAGGATCTTGGCACCCACCATTGCCCAATAATTGTAAGCTAATGACAAGAGGATCTTTTTGTCCATTGTTACTAAGAACAAATGATTGATTTGTAATTTTGTTTGCAGAATTTCAAATTTGAGCGAAAAAGATCGAAACGGTCACTGGAAAACACCCAAGATAATATTATCTTTCTATTAAGGAGTTTCAAGATTTCTAGAAACTGTACTTGATGTCGGTTGTTATAGTACAAGTGAAATGAGCAAAGTTAGTCTGAAAGTGAATGTCCGGAGGATCGGTCGTCTTCGTTCTGTATTTTTTTTTGTGCATGTGTCATCATTGGGTACTGGAAGCGAAGACAAATCTCTTTGACACTATGGCATGAGCTATGAAACACACTTAAGATTTTATAATTAGGAACGAATGCTAATTCTGTTCTGTTTACTGGGCTAGTTTGAGATATATCTTTTAAGATACCATCAGGGGTTATTCTAGCCCAAAATCTTTCATCTACTCAATTTGAGAATTTCCTAAAACTCAATTTTTCGGCGCGCCGTTGGCGCGCCTATAATTTAAAAATACTCAATATTTTCATTGTTATCATCTTTTTGTACCAGAAACTCAATATATCCATGATTTTCATAGTTTCGGCTCAGAAACTCAATTATGCAAACATTTTCATAGGGGTAACTAAAAGAAATTCAAAACCGACATTTAAAAAGACCTGTCCATTGTACACGTAGATTGGTTCAGTAAATGCAGTCTACAGTTTTTGTATGTACAGGAATATCTAATTATTATCAGTATGTGACCATGCAATATAGAGTAAATGCTCTAATAATTCAAACATATTTTCTGTTTTATCGAGACTAAGATGTGAACAGCGACAGTTGAAACTGGTATAGAGTAGCATTGACTGAAACCAACTGCATGTCCTATGATTGAGTAATGTTATGGTAGTTTTTAAATCCTTGAAGTTGGGATATTGAAATATATCCTAATTGGGATATTTTGACCGATTTTCAAACTAAACCGCAATGGCGAATTTCGGCATCTAAAGTACAAAAGCAAGATAGAATTTACTTGACAAAACTGCCAATGCGATTGTATAATTTTGCTGAGTTGTTCTCACCCAAGTTATTCTCTCTGATATTAAAATTACATGCATTCTTTTTTCATGTTGCTGCAGTATACTTCCCATCAATCACCACTTTTGTATGTTTTTAAACAAACAAAATAACTAGGAGAATATGCCAGCTTGAAAATATGGAATTATAAAAAAAATATCCAAAGTGGGATATTTTATGATCTCAATTGGGATAGATATTTTATACCAATTGGTCCTTTCCCCTGATCTGGTAAAGGGTCATTTAGTGTGGGTTGCATGTAAAATGTTTGAAAAGTTGTCAATATTTTTAAATTAATACTCGATTATCAACCTGAAAACTTCCGTTTTCACTCTGTCCCTAAACCACAGTAAATGACCCTTACGGCGTAGCATTGTGCCGTATCGATTTTTTTCGGCGGTATCGTGTTGTACAGAATAGACTATACGACGACTGAAACAACATAGACTTTGTTATTTAGTGTAGTCTCTGATTGGCGTCAGACGATACCAGTTGAGAAAAATATTTTGCATCAGTTGATCCATGGAGCAGTAGGCATGGTTGATCGAACAATTTCATTCACATATTACTTTATTCACCGTGTGCTGTTGGTTTTCGGGCCGCTGGTTTGCGACTGCCCTCGTCCATGCTGTCAAAGTGTTTGTGGTGTGTTTCTATTAACGAGCACGCGCTCTCATATGTATACCACCCCTTGGCAGATCTTCGTAACGCGGTGTTTCATTGGGTAGTAATTCCAACGACATAATCACTTGTCCAATGAATAAGCGCAAGACTGAAGCCGTTCTCCTGCGTACCGTTCAGATTGCCAATATCACCTTTGTGCGGAGAGTTACACTGCGCCAGGAAACAACAACAACGACAACAGACGTCGGTTCGTGAGGCGGGACAAGATTCAAGGACTAAAATAAGTTTATTCCGATACAACTACACAACAATGAAGACCAGTAAATCAGCAAAACTCAATATTTTTTTCGCGCGTAATGGGGAAAATTACGAGAAACTGAATTTGTCGAGGGAAAACTCAATTTGCAAAAGTCCTCAAAACTCAATTTCGGAAATTTCTCATCGGGATTACCACGATGAGAAAACGGCTAGAAAAACCCCTGACCATGCTCGAAAATAGTAAGATAGTAAAATGGTACAAAACTTAATACTGAAGGGATCCGGTCCGCGCAGTAATGTTGAAACTTTGAAAGTGTCTGAATCCTGATAATCGCCCTTGGATCGAAACATGCAGTAGTCCACAGTTGTCGAGTTGTGACGTGTCACAAGAGCAGGGGTTGAAATATTGTCTGAGATAAGCAGGACAAAATTGATTCTTAGCTAGTTTTTGTCCTGCACACAATACAAAAGGATAGAAATGTGTTTGAAACCTTGCAGGACAATGCACAATTTCAGCAGGACATGTCCTGCAGTTTAGTGTAAATTCAAGCCCTGAAGAATGACGTCCCTTCGTGTAGACGAGCCGTCAGACGAAACGGTGAGGCAGTTCACTTGCAACGGCATGGACTAAAGTGAACTGATTTAAACTTTGAAGAAATACATTTTAATTCGGAATCATTTGAGCTCCTTGATATAGAAGATGAAGGTATGGATAGTCTCTATACATGTACTATGTAGTCATTATATAGAATATTCCCCAACGTTTGATCCGCCGACTTGTGATGCAATGTCACAACTCGGGAATACTATGTTGTGGCCATATTGGATTTTCGAATCAGACCAGAAAAGGTATCTTGCACAACTAGACCCCAAGGGAAACCTGTGTACCAAATTTGAGAAAGTCCATGCAGTAGTTCCTGAGAAATCGCGATAACAAGAATTGTTTACGGACGGACGACAGACGGACCACGGACGAAAACTGATTTTAACACTAGAAACAATATTTAAGTAAGTCATTGGTAAATGTTCTTTTTCATACCACTTTATCACATTCTCTGTTGAGTCACTACTGCTAGACTAGTAGTTGGTCTTTGGTCATTAATTTGTCGATCATGTTAAATGTCTAATCATCAACTGATCACGTTCAATCAGAATTGTGTTTATAAGGTATACTGGACTGAAATACACACACTTTAATTTTAGGTAGTAACCGAACAGGTTATGTTGTTGCACTATACTGCCATGTTGGTTTTCTGGAGGAGGTAACCTGATTGACAGTAGTAATTGTCATCATGGAGAGATGTTGATAGTGCTCAGTTTTCACAAGTATATGCATGTCTCATTGGTTTCTGATAAATTTTCCCTCAGCAGCTAGGATTCATCCTCATTTGTCATGTTGTGGTATGAACAGGAGAGGGTCTGAATTTTCAAAATGTCTTGCTCTGGTTCTGTAATAGTCAAATCACCTGGTATTGCATGCTGAAAGATAAATAGAAGTTTGAGGTAACACAAGAAAAATAGGAGCAGTTTATAATAGCACATGAATAACATGGTTAGTAAATAAAACATCCAGAGATACATTTTTAAGGATGGATCGACATCTCCTTGGTTGGTATTATACGTTGTTCAGATTATAATTTAGTACCATTATTCAAGATTGGCATATTGTATTATAAAGGATACCAAAATCTGTGCTAGAAAAAATTGACATCAGCAACATTTCAAAATCAAGATACAGATAACCAAAGAAAAATAAAATGAATAGCTGTTAAACCATTATATAATTGTCATTATCTGATCACTACTGACTCATCAAGCTAGTACAAAATTTTGGGCAATTGGGAATAATGGGAGATGAGAAAAAAAACGGTGTCTAACATCAGCTCTGTCAAGGTAGATAACACAAAAATTACCAACTCTTGTGATCTTGCCTAATCTTGCCTAAACATAATTTTGAGGACTGGGAAAAATGTTGCTAATGTCATTTGTCAGAGCCTGATCCAGGCCGTTTTTGAACCCATTGAACCCATTATAACGGGTTTGGGTGCCATGAATTTGGGCACCCAAATGAAAAAAAAAACATTTTTTTTTTTTAGCCAATTCCCTCTCTGACAGGCTGAAACCAATGCAAGTAATTGCCAAATATTGAGTTATCAGACTGTATTTAGACCATTTAATACTCCCACAGCTTCCATGGGCTTGGACAGTCCCACATCGTGGCCTATATACGTATTTCACTTTAACGTATCACACTCTGCACCATGTAAGAGTGCCCAACTAAAAGTCTAGATCAGGTCCCTGTTTGTATAATATTGCTAACGTCATGTGGACATCATGAAGGATTCAAAATGGATTTGACAGAACAACATTAGCTACACCTTATTATTGTTCTCCAAATTCACATACGTAAATGAATTTTGCTTGGTATTTCATCATTCTTTCAATTCATTCTGGGGTCTCTTGTGATAATTGTATACAGTTTGGATTATTAGCTTCTACAAACAAAAAATTAAACACAAGAATGTGGGTCTGTCATAGATGAAAAATGAAATTTTGAAAATGGTAGATGGTGGTACCTTTTATAATACGATACGCCTTTTGCAAATGGGAACCTGATTCTCCCTTTTATCCTCTCACAAAAGTATATCCCTGGACATCTGGGCGAAATGGGGGACTTGCACAATGCAAACTATCCAATCAGATTCTGTATTTGTCCCTTCCTGATTGCCAAATTTGATCCAGTTGACCAATCAACTGAGAGAACTAGCATTTGAGTAAATAACAATCAAAGATCCCTCAAACCAAGATAAGGGTTTTGGCACCCATGCTATTTTATTCTTCAATAATTTTACTGGTAAAGTGGGCCCCTGTGATACGGACAGTCACAGGGAAGACCATATTTATTTCGAACCTGTTTGTGATTATTTTGAACCCGTTTGTCACAATTTTATCTTACATGGTCGACTCAGCCAATGAATGTACGAGTTTGGGGTAGAGATAGTGACAATGAACAAAAAGTGTATTGATGTCATAAAGGGCCACAACTCTGTGGACAATGGACAATGACCTAAAAGGGTAAACAAAAGAGTCACATCTGCCAGGTGATCCTGGCATCTCTTCCATGTAAGTTACTGTAAGTTACTGACATAACGGACCAGATAAGCTTTATCTTGACATGGCCATATCCAGAACCATTTTGATACCTGTTAAGGGGTATGGGCACCCAAACTTTACAGCCAATTTTAATGCTTTTTACATACAAATGTGCCCAAATACATACAAATGC
>JAVTVY010015023.1:0-65615 GCA_036873755.1 Hanleya hanleyi
AAATTTATCATTTAGTGTTAAATTTATTTACCATGAGATTTCAGGGGTTCTTCCCTGCTCCAAAATTCCAGCTTTGCCCTGGAATACATTCAGCGCATATAGAACATAAATCTTAAAACATAAACATTAACTTAACAACAAGTGTCTTTAGTGGAATACTGAAGTCTCAATTTTATTAACTGAAACTACAAATTTTCATTGTTAGACAATTTTGTATGGCAATACCCAGCCGTTCATGTCTAAAATTTCTATTGCTACACAAAGACATCATAACTGCTAAACCCAGCAGCCCCGGTTTCATTTATATTAACTGAAACTACATATAATGCCATTATATTAAGCAGCCAATGAAATATAATGTACGGTACCTGGCCCCATGTCATACTTGACAACCGACCCTACCTGGCCCCATGTCATACCTGACAACCGGCCCTACCTGGCCCCATGTCATATATGACAACTGGCCCTACCTGGCCCTATGTCATAACTGACAACCGGCCCTACCTGGCCCCATGTCATAATTGACAACCGGCCCTAGTAACACAAAATGATCCCCCTGGGGTGCAACAGGGTGGATTTCCAGGTATAACATGCCATTTTGTCTCCTGGGGAACGCAGGATGACCCGATCCCCCGGCCCTGGGGTGCAGCAGGGTGGATTTAACTATTTATGTGATTTAATTGGTCTTCATGCTTACCTACATGTAAAACCATGCAATAAATGAGTCCACATGGAGCTGTCTATACAGCGCCATCCCCAACCCCATTATTGCCTATCTAAGCTGGAAAAGAGAAGAGGTCATTCTCCCCAGAAAACTACTCCAGCGCTCCCTGAAATGCATTGTTAAAAATATCATACCCTATGTCTGATAAATGAACCCCATCATGACGATATAAACCCGTTATACTATGAGTGATATCAGTGTGGTGTATCACCCTGCCCCCGACTTCCAGAACGATCTGGGCCGCATGCCTGTTTACCCGTCTCCTTGCCTGCTCTATGTTGCATATATTATGCGCCCCATGCCAGTATAATCGAGGTAACATATCTGACCAAACTATTATACAATCGGGCAAAAGGGATGCCAATCTGGAGATATCTGTGGACATTGACGCGCGCAGAGATTTATTAGGCAGATCAACCAGATCGTTAGAGCCCAGATGAATCAGCAAGATATCTGGTCGGCAGTGGTGCTGCAATTCATTCTCAACTGCGGGGACCAGATCATGCCATTTCATGCCCCGCTTTCCATTCCACCTAATCTGCATCCCTATCCTCTGTAGCCCGAGATTAGCCCCACCTGGTCTGATCACTGCTCTTCTATTTGCCCAATAAATGTATGATGACCCCATCATCCAAACTTCGATTTGCCGATCTGTAATTAAATATGGCCAAATATGCATACAACATTAAGTACAAAATCATGATTTAACATTTCGCACATACCGCCTGTATGCCGAGGATTTCCATCTTCCCAATTTCATAATGGTGTCCTCTGGAAGGCCCGCCAAAGATGCAGTTGATGCAGCACCAATACGAAATGAGTGGGTACGATAGTGAGTACCTTCCAGCCCTGCGAACGACAGTGATTTTTTTAAGAGTGCTGCGAACTGATAGCGGGTCAAGGGTGTACTGTCAAAATGTATCAGGAATTGCCCAGATCTTGTTGGACGGTCCTTTATATACTGACGGGTAGCATGGACGGGACAAACAAGAGTGTTGCTTATTTCGTCAATACAAATCAATGAAGACTGACCCCTCTGATCTGTTTTTGAGAAGCGCAGCTTGAGTCTGAGCTGACGAAGACCCCCAATGTGCTCTGCTATCTCTATATCGGAAAGGGCTAGTGCCTTTGTATTTTCGACATTGTTAGATTCTGAAACAAGCTCGCCAACCCTGAGAAAACCAAAAAATGCTAAAGAAAACGCAGTCTTAAAAAGATTCATCTCATATCTGGATGAACATACATGTGGCAAGGCCTGAAAGATGAGAAGCAAAACGTTTAGAGTAATGGGGACCCTAATATAATATCCTTCATCGGAAAATCTCTGCGACATCCCTCGAGCATTTTTCTTATCAAAAAATTAGCTGTGGGGTCTGGCCAGGAATGTAACTTATGCTTCATGCTGATACCCGCCAGATAAGTAGAGATTGTGGCAGCAGATAATTTAGACAGGGCTAAATATGAGATATAGAGAATGACATGTTGGGGTGGGACTGGCCATGAATTCACCAGGCAATATTTCGAACGGAAGTTATCAAACGACTTTAAACCGACAGCATAGGCTCTCCATGTGTTTTGAGCCAGGGAACATGTGAGTAACCGATCAGCCTCTATGCACAGACTGTCCATATCCATGCTGGGACAGGGGTCGGGTGTAGGTCTGCACGCGGTGCGAGCTCCCGAAATCTCTGCATCTGTGAACGGGATAGAGAGTCTACAGTTGCATTGTGGCAACCAGGGATGAACTGTGCTCGAAATGAGATATTCATTTGCAAACATTTCAACACTAATGTGCGAACGATACTCATTGTCTTGGCCTTCCTACAGGACATTTTGTTGAGAATCTCAACAACTGACATATTATCGGACCTGAACATAACTTTTTTTCCTTTCATAAGATGGCCCCAGGATACAATGGATACCACTATGGGGAAAAGCTCCAAGAGAGTTATGTCTCGCAAAACATCGCAAGATTGCCATGAATCAGGCCATGAAACAGATATCCATCTTCCAGCAAAATATGCTCCAAAACCTATTGCGGAAGCATCCGTGTATAAGGATAAGCTTGTGTTGGCGGTCCACACAGAATCTGGGAAATGATACACCCCATTGAAGTTGGCCAAGAAATGATGCCAAAGACGCAAGTCCTCTCTGATTGACTGTGTAATGGTGATTAAGTGATGCGGCCTAGTTACGCCTATCGTAGATTCTACCAGCCTCCTAGTAAATGCTCTACCTGGGGCAATGGCTCTACAAGCAAAGTTGAGTAAACCAAGAAGGGATTGCATCTCGACTAACCGCACCTTTTGGCGACTTATAAACTCTTGCAGGCGCCGGTTTAGATCTGCTAGCTTGTCAGTGGGAAGCCTAACACACATATTAATTGTGTCTATCTCCAACCCCAAATAGATGAGAATGTAAGTAGGCCCAACTGTCTTCTCTATGGCTATTGGTATACCCATATCCCTACAGAGTGTTACAAAGGTATCAAGCAATACTTTGCACTCTACAGTGTCGCCTCCTCCTACGAAAAGGAAATCGTCAAGAAAATGGATAGTCATACCTAGGCCGCTAGCTTTCTTTACACAACTTTCAAGAAAAGTGCTGAATTTCTCAAAAAGAACGCAAGATATTGAGCATCCCATCGGAAGACAAAGGTCAAAATAAAATTTGCCCTGAAACTTGAAACCCAGTAAATCAAAATCACCAGGCCACACAGGAAGCAACCTAAATGCTGATTTTATGTCTGCTTTAGCCAACAAAGCTCCTTTTCCTGCACGGTGTACAAGGTTAATGGCATCATCAAATTTTGAATAAGCGACGGTGCATAATTCTGGGTCAAGGTAATCGTTGACAGCATTTCCACTAGGATATGACAAGTGGTGAATTAATCTGAATTGACCATCTGCTTTTTTTGGAACCAAGCCAAGAGGAGAAATTCTGAGTGTTGAAATAGGTCTCTCATTGAATGGACCAGCTATACGCCCTAGCTGAATTTCTCTCTGTATTTTTTCTTTTGCAACATCCATGGCTTGCTTGACAGATGGTAAATTTTCTGCATCACTGGGCAATCTAGGACCAAAATAAGTTAATTGGAATCCATTTGAAAAGCCACTGTATAGGAAATCAGCTTCTGCTTTGTTGTCATAATGCTGGAGCCAAAATTGAAGACGATCTAATTTTATGGGGGTCTTACCTAGACTGAATGTATTGCTGATTTGTGGGTTACTGAGTTCCACTCTTGTTGAGTGGAGCTTTTGGCTTTCCGGAGCCACGAAAATTGTTACACGACGATGCTGCGTGATTGCCGTTGCATTTGCTACACTTATGCTTGAACCGACAATTGGCCTGATGACAGGTTTCACCTTTGTTGTACTTCCAACAGATTCTTTTGCCAGCATCCCCTTGTCCCTGGGGACGGTAACTGGCCATGCTTGCAGTACCAGTGTTTCTGGGAATCATATAATTCAGCCAGAGTTCCGCGTCAATGGAGGACCAAGATTGTGTTGGATTTCTAGCCATACGCGAGCGGAATTGTTCATCATAATAACGCCAAGCGAAGCCACCAAACCTGTTGGATGCAGTTCTTACCGTATGCATGTATGCCAACATCTCTTTGGCCCGGTTAGGATGTCTCTCGAGATAAACATCCGTATAAACGAGGAATGCATTTGTCCAAGACTCCACATTCGCCATTGGCTTGCCAACAGCAGGTTTTGCCTTGAATACCAGCAAACCTGCGCTATTCAAAGTAGCTACAGATTCTATGCCCTCAAGTAAATCTTTTGAGGATTTCAGCATAATATTCATATCAATGAACTCTCCCCTCCATATTTTCTCCTTTAGATTTATTGGAATATGTGCTCCCAAACTATCACATAGGCTCCTCAATGGAGATGGTTCAGCACACAAAATTGTGTTACGAGTACTTTGGTTGGCATACCCTTGAGTCGGTGCCAGACTGTGTGATGTTAAAGGGGGTGTATAATATGGCACACCTCCCTGTAACACTGGTATGTTAGACTGAGAATTAGATTGAGGTTGTGAATTGATAGACTGTGGCTGCCCATCTACATTGCACTGAGCATCAGGAAGGTATAATTGGGCATTGGTGCTAAACATAGGATTTTGATGCCCCAGTACATTGGACGTAGTATTTATGGAGTTTATGGGCGGGTTAGTCGACGAAGTGCCAAATAGAGGACTCTGATACCCCAGTACATTGGACATAGTATTTATGGAGTTTAAGGGAGGGTTAGTGGACTGAGCTAATACCTGCTCTTGTTGCATAGGAGGAACAGGAGTAACATTCTGGAGATTCATACTGGCTGTTCCTGTCTCATTAATCCCACTGGCACACAGAAGAGTACATGCATTCATACCTGGTTGAGGATTATTTGCAACAGCATATACTGGCATATTATTACCAGGCACAAACCGACTGGAGGATGGAACTGTCTGCCCTGGCGCACTGCTGGCTGGGGTGGCTGGACCATGGACAATCTGAGATGTCGGACTTGGATTTGAACTGGTTCGCCTCACCCTCTGCTTGGTACCAGTCGACCCTGATGACTTCGACCTGGTGTTGTGAACTCTTCCCACCTTGGTGGACTTCGGCATCTCGAACTTCTCTTTGTAATTTCTGAAAGTACTACAGGCTATTCAGTTATTCAAGGAAGCGCTTGATAACATCCAACTTCCTTGATCGGTAACTAAAATTTTATGCAAGATACCAATATTATTTTTTTTTTTTTTTTTTTGAAAATGCTCTAGAATATCATCACTGCAGCGGATGTGGCCGCAGAGGGTCCAAGGTCACTCCCGGTTACGTAACCGGAAGTGCCGAAAATATAGCTATCATGATCTCTGATAGTTAATGATATACACAGGTCAAAAGGTCAATGGGTCACTATATGACCTTTTAATACTACTGGGGGTTTTTTGTGGGTTTTTTTTTTCAATCTATCAGGAATATATGTATCAGAAACCTAATCACTTTAAAGAAAAGGTAAAAAACCGACAACAACTGTGTTCAAAATTGTTATAGGATCCTGATCTATGCTACACAAAGTAGACACTACACAAAATAGCGTCTAACTTTTCACTCGCTTGCATTTTCCATTAATATGATTTGTTACATAACAATATAACGTGAATGCAGAATTCTTGTGACTAATTGGTCCATTTATTCCTCAAATAATTGTCACATCGTACGACTTCATAACGCCCTAGGGTTCCGGTAACATTAGCGAAATTCCTAAGCACAATGCCAGTCGACTGTACACAGAACAATGTGCGTGCCAGTCGACTGTACACAGAACAATGTGCGTTTTGATAAACACAGAATTTAAACTTATTGAAAAGTCTGAAAACCCCCATCAGCGGGTATTACGGACTCGATAAATTCATGAATCAGTGTGATTGGCCCTAGCGTGAGCGAGGGATTTAAAACTGGTTAAAATAACAATTTTACCAGACCCTTGTGTGAGCGTGGTTTTCCCCAGACTTGCATACGCCGAAGAGGGCGAGAAAGGAGAGACAACTCTGGCATCAGAACGCATAAACCACTTCGCTCATATTAATGTAAATTTATCATTTAGTGTTAAATTTATTTGTCGCGATAAGCTTACAACAAACCACTGGTAAATAGGGAAACTCTTTATATATCTACACCCTAGAGTGAGTGTGATTGTCCGTTTAGTTTTGCATACTTTTGCTTAGCTCTACATACATGTATTGTCCGCCCGTTTATCTCTGCATACTTGTTCGTTTAACTCTGCATACTGGCGGTGAACTGCTTTGGTAAATATCTTGAATGACGATTTGCAGTAGCTATTCACATATCATAACCCAATAATGTTAATTCATGGAGGATTTAAACCATATCACAGTCACCTGTCCCATGACAGTTTGCTCCTCAGCGTTATCCATGACTTTAGCAGCCCGATCTTAGCAGTTTTATGTCTCCAGAGGAACAAAGAGTTGATCCACACGATGGTACAAAACAACAGAAAATATAAGTTGTTTTCCCATTCCTCGAGGATGTCGGATTTATGAAGCAGGATCAACAAAGGTGTGATTAAAGCAGACCAACATAATATATGCATCGAAAAAAGGCAATGTTTCCAATTACGTTTGCTTGATTTCTTGGAAATCTCTCTCTCCCCGTCGGTATGGATATCCAAAGCGGCAATCTGTTGCCTTTGTTTTCTAGCAATGAACATGGCCCGCCCAAAGACAAAGAATCCCGTTGCAAAAGGTAGAATTACAGCACCGTAAATTGTGCCAAATATAAACGGTGTAGGATAGTACGACCATGAGCAAATTTTTTGTAACTCGTGTAAACCTACGTGAACTTCCGGTTGGAATGTAAATATTGTTGTTGAGATAAGAGCATACAATGTGACAATCACCCACCCGCTTACCATGGCTGAACCAACGTACTTTGTCTTGCCAGAGTATAGCGGAATTTCTAATGCAATCCACACGAAAATTCCTCCCACGAAACTGGTCACATAGTATCCGAGTATAACAAAAAGCTGAAGACCGAGCCCGATATAACAACGAGATACTCCGCTCAGACTCTGGTCACAGTCCACTCTATTGGTCAGGTGTTGGATTGGTAACATCAATACCCCTATGAGTAAAGCGCTTGTGTTCACATTGAGGAAATTAACCTTGCTCACTCTGTCAAATTCTGACACAATAACGGCCCAGATGATCAAAATTATATTAACCACTAATAAAACTGATATAAAAATCTGCAAAACTGTCAACCAGTAAAATGTTTCATTCTGGGTTTCTCGAGCGGTACAATTAAAACTGGTGATATTGTTACTTATCATGACGACAGACAATGTGCTATGTCAGCTATCCACATCGTCGGTTCCTAGCTGCTTTGAAGAAGGCCCATTGAAATTATTCCAGGTTAATCCACATAACGGATTCCACTCATAAATCGTGTACTTATACTAGCTTTCCTGCTGTATCTCCATAGACCGCACAGGGCATTTCACGAAAGCATGGTGTACTCCTCACATTTTTAGGTTCAAGATTTCAAGACACACGGCCCATTTCCAGAATGGGTCGGGTTCGGCATTAAATACTTTTGTCTATTTACGGTTCTCTTCTCCTCATATTGTGGACTTGCTAATCTCAGATTCAAAAGAAGGCAATATTATACACAGCGACAAAGATTCCCCACAGTTACATGTTAAATAGGTTTACTGTTGCTGACTACAAGCATCAGTACTCACTTAGATAAGACAAGCATTTGACACACAATCCCGTGTGCGTCAGACAGAATAAGGACGATTAAACCGAAATCATCGCTCAAATCCATGAAGGCGAATATCATTTCTCTCTACGCGGTCTATCGTACAGAATCAATAGATTGATTGAAATCAAACGAATTAACATATAGGGTATAATGTTACTTTATACTCCAATAACTATGATCACGACAAGATAACATGTGTCATCACAAATCATTAAATACCACATTTAGTATTTACACAGTCCTAATACATCCATTACCGTAAGCTGGGACACAATGGAAGAATCGTTTATATATTACAATTATCATATTAAACCAAGCTAAATTACTCTTAAAATTTATGTGACTAAATAATTCCAATGAGGTCAACCAGGATGTAGGCAACGTCCAGAATTCGGAATGATCTCGCCCGGAAAGTAGTAGGCCTATATCCGATGACCTCACCGATTCATCATTCGGGACACTTGTATTGCTGTTTATCATATACCTATGCGTGCTAGGATAGTGATACACACTCGCGTTTTCTAGTTCCGTATCACCCTAGTCGATATCTGTAGCGCCCTACTCGGTAACCGGAACTACTTTCGCCGGTGACCTTGGCAACCTGTCGGGTAAAGCCCGTTCTGTTCTATTAATAGAACTGAAAATTTCACACATGCTGATCCGTTCTGAAGGCTATATTTCCAGATCAATACGAATGGATTTACACTTGCGATAATATATACTGAACCTATTCTGAGTTTGATTTTGCCCTTCCTGACCGTCAATGTGAGCCTTGTTAACTTACGGTGGGCCGTACCCGCCGTACCTCACCCGATGAGTACTGTGCCGCACAGTGTTCGACGAAATCATTGAAAAGTTCATCACATAGTGAGCAACAGCTTGCGGCAATTACTTTTCGTAGTAACACTGAATGATGTAAAAATTTCAACAAAAAGAATCTAACCGATTATGTTAACATTCGTTTTATTCCAAGATTTCAAATCAAATATAGGCCTGTTACCCGGTACTCGAAATTATTTCTTGATGGCGAATACAAATGAACGAAAGACAAACTCTGTGGCTCTACCGCGTGACAAGAACTGAACACATGGCTACTCTGGCTCGTAACGTTGTTTAGTCTATATGTTGTAAGTCTGTTAACGTTGAAAATAAACACGCCCATCGATTCACATTCACACCCCCGGTTAGTCTTCGGTGAAGTGATAACCGATGCTGCAAATCTCCATTTTCATCTCCATTTTCCCCGCCTGGCCATGGATTATCAGTGCAACTGCCCCTGCAAGCTCTGCTTTAAAAAAACCCATCTGAATTCCAGGGACAGACAGTTGATTAGCCCTGGTATAACCTTGTTCCATACTACGTTGTTCTCACGTAGTATAGAACAAGGCTATACCAGAGCTAACAGTTGATCCACAGTTATAAAATAGACAGCAATTCAATCACGTGTTTTCTTATTCAAATCAAAAGTCATTTAAAAAATCATGATCGTAAACCGATTGTATTTTTTATTTACTTTTTTTATCCGATTTAGATGTAATACGGCCGTATAAACATTATGCAGCTGACAGCATGAACAGGGCACACAATAAGTTTTCTGGGCAAACCGTAAATCCCACCCATTTCGTTCTTCCAAAAAGTTTGGTCTCGCCAAACCACTGATGTAACTTTCCTTGCCGTGAATTTCAGCAACTGCCTCTTAGCCATCGGACATGCGTCCATCTATAAACGTACCAACTGACCGTAAAATGTAATTCCTGAATCAAGAATCGTCTGTGACTCTGTCGGAATAGCGCTGCGTGTCATTGTTTGAATTTTTCAGTTGGAGAATTTCCGTACGCCTGCATCGATCCATCGTGTTTCGCAGTTCGAAAGACAGTTTGTTGAACAACACATCAAACAGTATATATGTACCTTTCACCATTTTTGCAATCCTCGATGTCAAATATTGCGGGGGGTAATGTTCCAACCTGACTCTGTCCTTCTTCTCTCTTTCTCGTTTTGTTTATCCTGACCAACTTTGTTCCATCGAGGCGCGCGAGTTTATTTTTGGCCCAGTGATACGTGCGCGGATTTATTCAATTAGGTCAAATGAGCCTTATCACGTCACGTACACAATCAAAGCGCGTCATAACACATATTCGGAATTCAAACGCCCTATTAGGTGAATAAAAACATCCTAAGAGTTCGGGGATAAATATATCATCAGGATATTGTGTTGTTCCCGCGCTTTGTATCAGCTCTCGTTCTCGGAGTCTGGATCGCCGCATCGACCTCGACCTGCGGTCTCGGTCGATACGTCGATCCAGACTCCGAGAACTCGAGCTGATACAAAGTGCGGGAACAACACAGTATCCTGATAATATATATATATCACGAGTATCTGGTAAAATAATTTAACCTCTAAATGGTTGCATTGCTCACTTCTTCCTCTGTCTCGACAATTCGTCTATAAGTTATCCGTTTAATTCCCACGAGGCGTTTAAACGTAACATTGAAAGAGTGGTGGCAAACGATGCCGGAGTACGGACAAGAAGTTATATGACCCTACGGACAAATATACTGACTGCATATTTCTAAAAACACCACAAGAAGCAAAAGCGATGGCTGTGAGGATTTGTATCCCAGCCAAGCTTTTATTGTAGATGTTAATGTGGACATACTAAATGACATCACCACGCGGCCCCTAGCTCCGGCTTGAGCGGTAGTAGATACAAATATTTCAAGTCTTGAACATATCACTGTTGCACGCTTCTTGGTTGTGTATCATTTTTATAAGTTTTTTAATCTACGCCTGCTTGAATTTTAGTGGTAATGGTGCTATGCCAATAAGGTAATTCGATTTTGGTCACGGAATTTGTCGATGGATGGGGCAAACACTGGGCAAACAGGGCTATACCACCAAACACTGGTCAAACAGGGCTATACCATCAAACACTGGTCAAACAGGGCTATACCACCAAACACTGGTCAAACAGGGCTATACCACCAAACACTGGTCAAACAGGGCTATACCACCAAACACTGGTCAAACAGGGCTATACCACCAAACACTGGTCAAACAGGCCCATAATACCAAACAATGGTCAAACAGGACCATACCACCAAACACTGGTCAAACAGGGCTATACCACCAAACACTGGTCAAACAGGACTATTCCACCAAACACTGGTCAAACAGGGCTATACCACCAAACGCTGGTCAAACAAAGCTATACCACCAAACACTGGTCAAACAGGGCTATACCACCAAACACTGGTTAAACAGGACCATACCACCAAACACTGGTCAAACAGCGCTATACCACCAAACACTGGTCAAACAGGACTATACCACAAATCGCTGGTCAAACAGGGCTATACCACCAAACACTGATCAAACAGGGCCATACCACCAAACGCTGGTCAAACAGGGCTATACCACCAAACACTGGTCAAACAGGGATAAACCACCGAACACTCATCAAACAGGGCCATACCACCAAACACTGGTCCCACCAAACACTGGTCAAACAGGGCTATACCAACAAACACTGTTCACACAGGGCTATACCACCAAACACTGGTCAAACAGGGCTATACCAACAAACACTGGTCAAACAGGGCCATACCACCAAACACTGGTCCCACCAAACATTGGTCAAACAGGGCTAGATCACCAAACACTGGTCAAACAGGGCTATACCATCAAACAATGGTTAAACAGAGCTATACCTCCAAACACTGGTCAGACAGGGCTATAACACCAAACACAGGTCAGACAGGCTATACTACCAAACACTGGTCAAGCAGGGATATACCGCCAAACACTGGTCAATGTGTGTGTGCGTGTGTGTATGCCTGCGTATGCGTGTGTCTATGCATGTGTATGTATGTCTCTGTGTGTATGTGTGTGTGCTTGCGAGTGTGTGTACGCGTGTGTGTATGCGTGCGTGTGTATATGCGTCTGTGTATGCGTGTGAGTGTGTATGCACGTGTGTGTATTGGGGTGTGGGTGTGCGTGTGTGTATGCAGCATGTGTGTGTGTATACGTCTATGTGTAGGTGTGTGTGTCGCCGTGTGCCATGATACAGACAGATGAGAGGAAGAAAGATCTACACGTTCACAAGTGTTCCTATAGTCCGGAAGTAACCTTTGACCCCTGCGCTGCTCGGAAGTGACGTCATCGTACGCAGGCGCACACAAACACATACCTGGTGCACCCTGTACCCTATAGCCCGTAGGGCATAGGGTACACCAGGGTACCAGGAATTGACCTTTGACCCCTGCGCGCGCTAGCAATACCGGATAAAAATTGCGCGCAGGGGTCAAAGGTCAGTTCCTGGTACCCTGGTGTACCCTATGCCCTACGGGCATATCTACACCAAATACCTTCCTTCACTGCCCCAAAATGCCCACTTTCGCTACTTCTCCTACTGATGACGTCACCAATGACGTCACAGATGCTGTGGACATCCCTCATATCGGGATGTACACCCCGAGAGCTACAACATGACACCTCCCACGACGCATTCGGACCAAGGATGGCCCCTCTCTACCCAAAATACCTTCCTGCACTTCCCCAAAATGCCCACTTTCGCTACTACTCGTACTGATGACGTTACCGATGGCGTCGTAGATGACGCGATCATCCCTCAAATCGGGGTCTACAGCCCGAGAGCTACAAAATGACACCTCCCACGACACAATCGGACCAAGGATGGTCCATCTCTACACCAAATACCTTCCTTCACTTCCCCAAAATGTCCACTTTCGCTACTACTCCTACTGATGACGTCGCCGATGACGTCACAGATGACGAGAACATCCCTCAAATGGAAATGTACACCGCGAGAGCTACAACATGACACCTCCCACGACGCATTCGAACCAAGGATGGTCCCTCTCTACCCCAAATACCTTCCTTCACTGCCCCAAAATGTCCACTTTCGCTACTACTCGTACTGATGACGTCACCGATGACGTCACAGGTGACGTGGGCAGCCCTCAAATCGGGGTCTACACCCCGAGAGCTACAAAAGAACACCCCGCACGACGCATTCGGACCAAGGTTGGTCCATCTCGACACCAAATACCTTCCTGCACTGCCCCAAAATGACCACTTTACTTACTACAACCAACTGCGCATGCGCAGATTGACGCGACTTGCACTTAAAAACACGCCATTCTGACTCTACCCCACACAAGCTTCACTTTGACACCTTCCACGACCCATTCGGACCCATAGCGGTCCATCTCTACCCCAAACACACACCACATACCCCCCAAAATGCCTGCTTTCTATACTACGGCCAGACTGCGCATGCGCAGAATATTGAAAACGGACGAACTATTAGTCCAGTCGGATGCTCCTCCACGAGAGCTTCAAAATAAGACCTCACACGGCACCATAGGATTATTAGGGGCTCACCTAGACCCCAAAACGTCCACCCAGTATGGGCCTATACCCGCATAGCCATGCATAGGCCTATGGGCTTACCCAGGCCTCGGTGAACTTTTTTCCAAAATTTCACCGTTTCGTTTCGAAACCCTTCCCATCGTGTTCTAAATGACGAGACGTGAAAAACAAATCAAGCAACCCATGTGTGAATTTCCCAGGTTGAACCTATACCCCCATATAGCCAGTATAGGACTATATGGGCTATATGGTACTTTTCCAATAATTTCACCGTTTCGCTCCAGGGCCCTTGCCATCGTGTTCTAAATGACGAGACGTGAAAAACAAGACCAAACAACCCATATCACAATGAACGTGTGTGAATTTCCCAGGTTGAACCTGTACCCCCACATAGCCAGTATAGGATTACATGGGGCTATATACAGACCTCGGTGACTTTTCCCAAAAATTTCACCGATTCGCTCCGGAACCCTTCCCATTGTCATTTTCTTGGCGAGACGAGAAAAACGAGACCCCACAAGCCATAGTAAAGCCCACGAAAAAAACTGACCATCCCCATACCCCATACAGGCATTTCCCCTTATATTGTATAATACAGACCCCTATTGTAGGGGTAAAGTCCGTGTTCCGCTTTTTATAGTTTCGGAAAAAAATTCCTAATTTTACATGCACCCACCCCATTGACTTGATAGGCAGGCCCCGATAAGCCCGGAGACCGATATTAGCCCTTTTGGCTAGAGTTGATAGGAGTTTCCCCCTATTTTAGGGGTACAGTCCGTGTTCGGCTTTTTATATTTTCGGAAAAAAATCCTAATTTTACATGCATCCACCCCATTGACTTGATAGACAGGCCCTGATAAGCCCGGGGACCGATATTAGCCCTTTTGGCTAGGGTTGATAGGGGTTTTCCCCTATTTTAGGGTTAAAGTCCGTGTTCCGCTTTTTATAGTTTCGGGGAAAAATCCTAATTTCACATGCACCCACCCCATTGACTTGATAGGCAGGTCCCAATAAGCCCGGGGACCGATATTATCCCTTTGGCTAGGGTGGATAGGTGTTTTCCCCTATTTTAGGGGTAAAGTCCGTGTTCCGCTTTTTATAGTTTCGGGAAAAAATCCTAATTTTACATACACCCACCCACTGGATGCCCCTTCACGAATGCTTCACTTTGATACCTCACTCGACCCAATCGGACCATGCAGCGTATTTGAAGTCTGGGGACTACTTTTTCTCCGCGGAAGCTTTTTCCCGCGACCGCATCACCGCGGATGAATACATTCCCTGCAACGATTAGAACTCTCCTGTGTTAGAGGTAGCTTTTTTGTCATTCTGCCGGAACTATAGTGCACTTGACCTCTCCTCCACGTGACCTCCACAAATTATGCAAATTTTTGAGATCAATACGCCTCTTCCCGTGTTTTATTTACTACTACCCCCTCCCCATTCAATCTGGTACATCTCCCTCCAAAGCGGTATTTATACAAAATGCCAACCACTTCCCTCCCACTTCTATTTTGAAACACAGAACCAATAAACATAGACTGAGGGAATACAGGATGATAAAGCGAGACCAATTTCTTTTCTCACACAATAACCATAATTGATCTATGTAATACTGGATTACATGTAGCATGATACTGAAGGAATTTTGACGTTTTATTTTAATAAAATAAACATTCAAAATACCATTAAAAGCAGTATGATAGAAAAGTATTTTCTGAAGTGCTGAACCTTTTGGCAACTGAAATAATAATCACTGAAAATTTATATTCCTATCAACTTCAGAAGTGCATAAGACTATAGACACCTTCGTGAGAAATGAATGTGTGCATCCTCATACAGGCATACAAGATACTTGATTGTATCGTCAAAACTCACTGATCTTTTGATCCAGTGGCGAGTGGAATCTAGAACACTCACTGACAGCCCTGTGGGTCTGCATGCAGTGTTCTGTCCTTGTTGGATCCCTGTTCCATCATTATTGGATCGATGATCCAGTAATAAAGATTTTTGGATCGATGATCCAAAAATAAAGATATAGTGTTACTATTTGCAACATATTTTGATACTGTACATGTATATTCGAGGTGAGCGACTGGTGATGCAATTTTCAATCAGGAGAGAGCATATCATGTATCCCTCTATGTGATCCCATTTCGGGTCATTGTGGATCAATGATCCACTATGGCGGAAGAAATGAACCGGCGTTCAAGCTTATCGAGCAGTGGGTTGAGCCGAGGGTGAGCCGTCTCGGAACAAACACGAGCCAATGGCAAGCCACGCAATATATTGGATCAATATAGCGTCAATATTTTACAAACTGAAATTTTCTCTCTTTTGTTTTTGTTGCGCATATGGATGAGTTTATTTGTGATGTAGCTGCATACGAAATAGGTCTATGGAAGACGGCAATTCGTATACGAAATGGTCACTCGACACGATCTCGGACAATGTAGGACATTAGTGCCTCGTCCCGTACTGCTAGGAATCCATATTGGCATCCATGTTGAAAGAATACTATCACGCGGAAACTTCGAACGGCGCGTGCCAGCTGTATGACTTCTGTTACCATGGACAGTGATGGAGATTAGCTCAAGAGGGAAAACCGAGAGAAACACCTCAAATTAGAAAAGATTCTTCCCGGGTAGATCAAGAGAATGTCCATTTCATTTGGATGTATATTTTATCTCCCGATAAGAGAGAAATACAATGAGGACCATGTGAGTGGAAACACATCCTACAGCATGTGATGTGCCTCAGGTGCGGCGGATCACGGTTTACAGCTGAGAGCTGTAAAATCCTTACACCATTAATACGCGAGGTATTATGACTTCACGGAATAAGCCGAGCAGTCGCGAATGACGAAATGGTGTGTCGGGATCCATCACCGGAAATAACTTCTCCACCAAGCAGGCTCCCAGGTATAGAAGGCTCTAATATGCCCTATTACTTTCCTGGGTTGAGCAACTTCAGTTACACTGTTGTTCATTACCACTTGTCGCTATTCGCGTACATATAGCATTCTAGTGATTTTCGAACGCAAACTGCCACGAGCACTTTTCACCCGTCCGGGATGGTCACGTGGTCATCGTTGTTGGATTGTGCCCTGTACAACAAACAGGTCACAAACCACCATTGATTTATTTTTGGACCTAAGACTTTACTTCCGGTAAAATTTGATTGGTCATTATACCAGCCTGAGCGAGAAATTGTTTGTGATATATTTTAAAATGTTTTTATAATATTTAACACTAAAAAATATCTAAACAACCTTTTAAAATTTTAATAGGGAAAAACTACCATCGCGCCAGTACAAAAAGGGCGATAGTACGATGTACGACATGGCAGATATCAGCCACCATAATTAGGTGACCATTTTTATTAGTTTGCTTCTTTTTGATACGTTACAACGCATCTCGGCGATTAGCAGGTGTGGCGGGTCCACAAACCTAAGAATATTTTCTAAGCGTTACGGGGTCCACCGGAACATGAAATCAGACTCTATATTTACCTTCTTCAATAAAATGTCTCAGTGGTAGTTAGCTATACTGTCTCATTATCAGTTTGTCTGTTAGAACATGTTTTATTACATAATATGTAATGAGGTCGGGGTAGAAGTTCTTACAACTTAAAGTCACCTCTTTCCATACAAATGAAATGGTGAATGATAGCTGTAATTAACAATTAAAATTCACAAGAAAAACTGTTACATGATGTGTCAATCAATCACGATTTGATAACTCTGCTGGCAAATGGTATAACATGATAACACTATGTTTTTAACTGAATGTATATATTTTTAAGGACGTTATTTAACAAAACAAAAAAAGGAAGGAAGAGAAGAAAAAAAAACAGCAAAAAAAAATCTGACTTTAGAAATGATTGAGACACATGAGAATATAATATACTATACTTAGGATGTATTTCATGATAGACGTAACATGAGTGTGTATGTCGTATCATTAAAATATCTTAGTTTCTTCAATATAGGTCAGGACTGCTTGAAATATTGACCGATTCTCTTTGTTCGACAATTGGTCGTTATCAGTTGCCGGTGGACACCAGTATCGCCTAGGTAATATTCTCAGGTTGTGGATAAGTCACACGTAAATCACAGAGATCTATGCGCTTTAGCCTATCGTAAACCACATACCAAAAAAAACTATAGTCAGCTAATTCATCGAATATTTCGTGTGTCACTAACTGTGAGATTAATTTTAGATACGGATAATTATAAAATATTTGGCTCTCAAAATGTCTCTTGTTTCTGAAAAAAAGGCGAAAAGACGGGAGCATACATTAAGGGGAAGCCACTCCATCATTGGATACAGCCAGAATCGGATAATATCATAACCTCCCATGTTTAACAAACGGTAACGTTTTGAATATCCAGAATCAAAGCGAGATCGGTTAGGTCAAGCGATAAACGTATACTGACAGAAAGAATTATTTTCTTAAAATTTCAACCTTAGCGGAAAGGCAAAAACTGATGTTCAATACCGGTGAGAAATAAGAGTTGAGAAGCTTCGATTGACGAGTGACATTGATCATGCAAATATCAACACTGGTCATCACCCCGCCCCAATTCCAAGGTGTCGACTCCATGGAAGCATTGCTACATTTGGATATCTTTCTCTTCAAATTGACACACAAATACCCACGGATTTCGTTGTGAACCTACCTTTAGGTCATATTTATCTTGCAGATATCATTGAAAACAGTAGACTGCTTTTCTCTTGCAGTGAACTAGCCTATGTTTATGAAAACAATGACGTTTTTTAAAAAAATTTGGTGCTAATACTGTTATACAAATTAGTTCTTTGAATCATGAAAGCGAAAATTCTTTAATGGACGACGGCTGACTATTGGATTACTGACTGGGAGCTTGTATATTTACAATTTTCGGGATTAAAATAAATTTAAAGCAGACGGTCGTCGCCTGTATAAGGAATATACACGGCAAGACGATCGTCTATAAAGCGTTTGACGAAAGAATACCGGGTACCGAGGATTAAAGCACGATTTTAAGATAATTTCTGCATCTATTCATAAAATAGGGCTTCTGCACTAGGAATGCACAATTTTCCAACTGCTAATCTATTTCTAACGCATATTGTATATGTAATAATATGACAATCAGTGAAGATTTCACCAGTAAAAGATTCCACAAGTACTACAGCTGGAACCATATCATTCTGCATAATTCCTTTATGTGCGGTCAAATTCATTTCGAGTCCACAATATAGCTGCATCTGGTGATCCTATGTCATCGGCCCGCTCATATAAACGCTTAGACGATATTCTCTTTGTCAATTACACAGGTTTGTTCTAGCGTATCGAAAAACAGGCGAAACAGATACGACATACCTAATCGATCGATTAATCTTTTCAAAGAGTCTGACTACACTGTGGGATTGAAATATATTTAGCAACTGTTTTCTTATTCAGGGATATGCTCTGAATTACAAGCGGCAGGTCCGTCATTCATTATTCAGCCGTCGTCCATTAAAGAATATCCGCGTCCATAATCCAAAGATCTATTCCATATAACAGCATTAGCGTCAAATTCTAAAAGACATTCAAAAGACAACCATTGGTTAGTTTTCTGCAAGAGGGAAGCGATCAACAGTTTTCAAAGATGCCGACAGGACATCATGATGTTCCAAAAATATCAAATCCGTATCGCTGATCAGTATTCTTAATATGTAGTGTGGGAGAGATTCATTTTCTAGCCCCAATGGGTGCTGTGTGAGCTATGTTATTGAATGGGAACCCTAGTGTGTAAGCGAAACACGAGTATCATTTTATATTTCCTTGTACTTATCTGCGGTATGTCATTTGCAATGGATAGTAGCTGCCCGCTAACTCTAAACATGTAATGCATATACGGACAATGATAACGAAAGCCACTTCTAGATTATAGTTTCTGAATAATGGCATGCAGACGGAACATTAAAGGGAAGCTATAATTCATCGTCGATACAACCATAGGTGCGTATTAGCATTACCTCCCTTGCTTTTCGAAGCAGAAACTCAACAATTTGAATAATCATAATCCAAGCCAGTTTGATAATGTGAAGCGATAAACGCGTACTGACAGAAATAATTATTTTCTTGAAGTTTGGCTGTGCGAATAAAATGCGAAGATCTATGGTGGCTGATATCTGCCATGTCGTATCATCGTACTATCGCCCTATTTTTACTGAAGCGATGGTACGATGGCACGATGCGATGGTACGATGGCACAATGCGATGGTACGATGGTAGGATGCGATGGTAAGATGGAAATTTCTCCATCGTACCATCGCATCGTACCATCGTATCATCGTGCCATCGTACCATCGCGCTTCGGAAGAGTTGCGCAAGTCGCTTGATCAAATGAAAGTCATGCGCAAATAAATTATATTGATTGATTTTTAATTGTTTTCATCGTACTGTCGTGTTATGTTGGAATAGACACCGTGATTTCATCGTACCATCATGCCATCGTGCCATCGTATCATCGCTCCAGTAAAAATAGGCCGATAATACGATGATACGACATGGCAGATATCAGCCACCATAAAGATCATATTGGCAGCACTTGGTTACGCAAACATCAACAGTTGTCATCAACCCATCCCAATCTCAAAATGTCAACTATACGGAAGTATATTGTTACATTCTCTTCAAATTCCCACACAGAATCCAAATACACAAACATTGGTCTTATTGTGATACCCTTCAGGCGATATTTGGAACATCATGATGTCTTGCCGACTTTATTGAAAACGGTGTCCGCTGCTCACTTGCAGGAAACTATAGCCTATGTTTCTATACAATGTTTTTTTTAATTTGGCGCTAATGCTGTTATATGAATTTGGTCTTTGGATAATGGACGCAAATTCTGTAATGGATGACCGCTGAATATTGAATGACCAGAGCGTGTATTTACAATGTTCGCGGTCAAAGTAAATAAAGGTGGGGTCCACCGGAACATGAAGGTGGATAGCTTTTCACAGCGTCGATTCTATAGGGATTATACACGAGGCAAAACGATCGTCGATATAAGCATTTGATGAAAGAGAAGTAAAGATGTTTAAAGATTTTAAGATAATTTCTGCATATATTCATAAGCGAACAGTTAGGGGTCGGCCAATAGGAATGGACAATTTCCAATTGCTTATCTATTTCTAACGCATGTTGAATTATAATTCTGAATAATTCATTTTGTATGACCAAAGTTGGATTCGAGTTCATGTGCCAGAGGACTCTTTTCACGCTTAGAACATATTCTCGACTTCGTGGATTCGTCACTCTAGCTAATTACAGGGATGCGTTTTAGCGTATCGAAAACCAGACGAAAAGAATAAGACATAGTTAATCGATCGTTTTTTACCCCTCGGCCATTTTGGCCTCGGGGTATTGTCGTCGCCATGTACGTCCGTCCGTCCGTCTGTCCGTACGTCCGTTACCGCATTTTAGACAAAACCGCTTGAGTCACAACCACCAAATTTTCAGAACTTACTTATCTAGTGCTAAGCCAGACGCCTATCGAAAGTGGCTCCCCTCGGCCCATATTTCTGCCCCTTTACAGATATATTAATTTCTATTTCTGTCCTATATGCCTGAATGTAACCAGCTATATCTGCAGAACTGTGTTCGGTATAGCTACTATATTTTGGAAACTTATTCATATTGTTGTATTCTACAAGCCAACAAAGGATTACTCGCCTCGGCTTATGGAGTTATGCCCCTTTCGGATGTAATAATCTCCGATTTTGTTATTTGTAGCTGAATGTACAAGTTATTTCTGCAGATCCGTGTTCGGTACAGCTTATTCGTTTCGGTTCTTATTTCACAGAGTGCTAAGTCAGACGCCTATTGAAAGTGGCTCCCCTCGGCCCATATTTTACAGAGTTAAGCCCCTTTACAGATATATTAATTTTTATTTCTGTCCTACATGCCTGCATGTAACCAACTATATCTGCAGGACTGTGTTTGGTATAGCTACTATATTTTGGAAACTTATTTATATTGCTGTATTCTACAAGCCAACAAAGGATTACTCGCCTCGGCTTATGGAGTTATGCCCCTTTTGGATGTAATGATCTCTGATTTTGTTATCTATAATTGAATGTACAAGTTATATCTGAAGATCCATGTTTGGTACAGCTTATTCATCTCGGTTCTTATTTTACAGAGTGCTAAGTCACATGTCTATCGAAAGTTGCTCCCCTCGACCCATATTTTACAGAGTTATGCCCCTTTACAGATATATAATTTTTCTATTTCTGTCCTATATGCCTGAATGTAACTAACTACCGGTATATCTTCATCATCCGACATAGAACTATCTCTTCCCCAATTCACACTACACATGGGTCTCTATCACTTGGGGAAAGCCGAGGGGTTTTGATTAGATCAATCTCATGTTTTCATAGGTATGTTGACACTGTGGGGTTAACGAAATAACTTTGCAATTGTGTTCAAATTTGGGGGGAATGCTGTGAACATATAGTGTGGCCGAGATTCATCTCTCTACCCCCATTGGATGCTGTGTGAGCTCTGTTATTGCATAGAAAATATTAGTATGTAAAGTGTATTTAAAAATTCCTTGTTTTCATCTGCGGAGTGTTATCTGCAATGAATCGTAGTTGCCCGGATATTCGCTATTTCAAAGTAGCTAAGTATTTCAAGTAGCTAATGCTTATGCGGACAATGATTACAAAAGCTATTCACGGACACGGATACGAACACGGATATATTACCTCAAAATGTATTTTGTTTCTGGAGAATGGCATATCGACGGATCATTAAAGGGAAGCTACTGCATCGTCGGTACAACCATATGTAGGTATTAGCATTACCTCCTTTGCTTTCCGAAGCAGAAACGCAACAATTTGAATAAACAAAAAAATCAAAGCGAGATTGATTATGTGAATCAATAAACGTGTACCAACAGAATGAATTATATTCTTGAAGTCTGAGCCTTAACTGAAAGAATGATGTTCAAACCCGACGACAAATAAGAGTTGAGAAGCTTTGTTCGACGAGAACATGCGTTGTGCGAATATAATGCGAAGTTCAGATTGGCATTGGTGTGTGTGAAGCTGACACCCAGTACCCAGTTCCCAGTTCCCAATTCAAAACTAGGTCAAAGTAGAAGATTAGTTCATTTGAAAATAGGGGTGTATGGCAAAACCACCAAAAACAGATGGCTAGACGGCCATAGACAACACAGATAGGGGCGAACTGGGTAATGGGTAATGGGTAACAGTCGAATTGGGTAACGGGTTATAGAACGCCTGCAAAGAGATAATACGCGAACTGAGTAACGGGAGATGAACGAATTGGGGGACGGGTGACAGACAGAGGCGAACTGGGTAATGGGTAATGAGTGACAGTCGAATTGGGTAACGGGCTATGGAATGCCTGCAAAGGGATAATATGCGAACTGGGTATTATTAAACGGGATATGGACGAATTTGGTAATGGGTGACAGATAAAGGCGTAATGGGTAATGGGTAACAGTCGATTTGGGTAACGGGTTATAGAACGCCTGCAAAGAGATAATACGCAAACTGGGTAACGGGAGATGGACCAATTGGGTAATGGGTGACAGACAGATGCGAACTGGGTAATGGGTAATGGCTAACAGTCGAATTGGGGGAACGCGTTATAGAACGCCTGCAAAGAGATAATACGCGAACTGAGTAACGGGAGATGGACGAATTGGGGGACGAGTGGCAGACAGAGGCGAACTGGGTAATGGGTAGTAGGTGACAGTCGAATTGGGTAACGGGCTACGGAATGCCTGCAAAGGGATAATATGCGAACTGGGTAACGGGATATGGACGAATGTGGTAATGGGTGACAGACAGAGGCGAACTGGGTAATGGGTAATGGGTAACAGTCGAATTGGGTAACGGGCTATAGAACGCCTGCAAAGAGATAATACGCGAACTGGGTAACGGGAGATGGACGAATTGGGTAATGGGTGACAGACAGATGCGACCTGGGTAATGGGTAATGAGTAACAGTCGAATTAGGTAACGGGCTATAGAACGTCTGCAAAGAGATAATACGCGCACTGGGTAACGGTAGATGGACGAATTGGGTAATGGGTGACAGTCGAATTGGGTAACGGGCTACAGAATGCCTGCAAAGGGATAATATGCGAACTGGGTAACGGGATATGGATGAATTGGGTAATGAGTGACAGACAGATGCGAAATGGATAATGGGTAATGGGTGACAGTCGAATTGGGTAACGGGCTACAGAATGCCTGCAAAGGGATAATATGCGAACTGGGTAACGGGATATGGACGAATTGGGTAATGGGTGACAGACAGAGGCGAACTGGGTAATGGGTAATGAGAAACAATCGAATTGGGTAACGGGCTATAGAACGCCTGCAAAGAGATAATACGCGAACTGAGTAACGGGAGGTGGACGAATTGGAAGACGGGTGACAGACATAGGCGAGCTGAGTAATGGGTAATGGGTAACAGTCGAATTGGGTAACGGGCTATAGAACGCCTGCAAAGAGATAATACGCGAACTGAGTAACGGGAGATGAACGAGTTGGGGACGAGTGATAGACAGGAGCGAACCGAGTAATGGGTAATGGGTGACAGTCGAATTGGGTAACGGGCTACAGAATGCCTGCAAAGGGATAATATGGGAACAGGGTAACGGGATATAGACGAATTTGGTAATTGGTGACAGACAGAGGCGAACCGGGTAATGGGTAATGGGTAACAGTCGAATTGGGTAACGGGCATTAGAATGCCTGCAAAGAGATAATACGCGAAATGGGTAACGGGTGATGGACGAATTGGGTAATGGGTGACAGACAGAGGCGAACTGGGTAATGGGAAACAGTCGAATTGGGTAACGGATTATAGGATGCCTGCAAAGAGATAATACGCGAACTGGGCAACGGAAGATGGACGTATTGGGTAGTGGGTGACAGACAGAGCCGAACTGGGTAATGGGTAACAGTCGAATTGGGTAACGGGCTATAGAACGCCTGCAAAGAGATAATACGCAAACTGAGTAACGGGAGATGGACGAATTGGGTAATGGGTGACAGACAGATGCGAACTGGGGAATGGGAAATGGGTGACAGTCGAATTGGGTAACGGGTTACCGAACGTCTGCAAAGAGCTAGTACGCGAACTGGGTAACAGCTAGGAGATGGACGAATTGAGTAATGGGTGACAGACAGAGGCGAACTGGGTAATGTGTAACAGTCGAATTGGGTAACGGGTTATAGGACGCCTGCAAAGAGATAATACGCGAACTGGGTAACGGGAGATGGACGAATTGGGTAATGGGTGACAGTCGAATTTGGTAACGGGCTACAGAATGCCTGCAAAGGGATAATTTGCGAATTGGGTAACGGGATGTGGACGAATTGGGTAATGAGTGGCAGACAGATGCGAACAGGGTAATGGCCGTTACTGTCCAGAAGTGTCTTTGAAGTAACTTTGAAGTAACTTTAAAGTGTGGCCATATTTTAACCTTGAAGTGCAAGGCTCAGAGTCAGAAGTGTGCTTGCAGTGTGGGTATTGTTTTGTAGCAATGCCATATAAGGGCATTGAAGTCACAATGAAGTCACTTAGAAGTACTTTTGAAGTATGCCTCAAATATGTTAATTAGGTACTGCAAAGGCACTTTATAGACACTTCCACAGAAGGGTAACCTTCATAGGCACTTCTGGAGTGCTCTTGAAATGCCTAATTAGAGTATTTGCGGCACTTCAATGTCCTTATTTGGCAAGGCACTTCATCCACTCTTCTACAGGAGGATACATTTCATATGCACTTCTGAAGTGCTCTTGAAGTAACTTATTAGTATCATAGCAAATCCGTGTAATGAAAAGGTATGTAGCCACGAGATATTTACTTTCCCGGAAAAGAAGACACAAATATATATTTGAGCACAGAACGTTTTATTTAGAGAAAACACAGAATGAGACAAAACAGTACATCAGAAAATATTTACAATAAACCTGATGGTTCTTAACAAGAAACGTGTAGTTTATAAAACCGCTAGCACAAATCGTTGAGACAAAATACAGCACAGTACTATATATGTATGTATTTACATGCAGTCTTTGGTATGAGAATTTATTGCAGTATTAGTATTATTATTCAAGGGTGACCGTGTTCTTGTCCAACTTGAACTTGAAGCAGCAGATCTTTCGAAGGATAGTTTGCTTTAGTTGCCCTGAGGTCCACCTGGACGTAATCCAACCTTTACTGAAACCCACCAGTCTGAATTGTGAACTTCTTGGCCTGTGGCGATAAATACATGCATATAATTAAAACCTGATCAGTTGTATATATGGTTCCATGACATGCAATCCAGTTTTTCTTTTTTTAATACAATCAGGATGATTGAATATGTTGACTACCATAAAGGGTAAAGAATGGAACACATCCGTATGATTTACAAAAGATTGATGAAGGTGTCTATTATCCTTTCTTTAGTACTCCATGATATACAACAAGAGAGATAAACAGTTTGTGTGATGTTGTAACCAATATACACTATGAAGAAATCAACCATACCTAGGTGTGCTCATTAAATTTCCCATCGATCGAGTGGCTGCTTGAAGTGAGCCGAGTTCCTTGTAGCAGCTGTATTCTGGAATATGAAAGTATATACAATGTAGGAAGCCATTAGAATTGAAGAGAAACTTTTTATAATTTGTCTTTGTTAATTTCTGGTTCAGCTAAATCTCCATACAGGGTTTCAAATAACAAATAAATGCTTATTAACTACAAATTGTATTCTTAAATTTTTGAAATGAAATAAATGTATGAAATGAAATGTTCCCATTTCTCAAGATGTGGGTAGAAATGTACAATTGAAGTGTGTGAAGATCCTTAGCTTTGATATATAAATAGTCTTCAATAGACAAGGAAAATATAGCCTGTTATAATGATGAAAAGTCTAATCATAATTGATTATACTTTTTCTGATTACAGCTAAAAATAGGTTATGCTAACATTTTATTATCAATATATTTTAAAACATATTTCTTTACAATTTGTCAAAAATCTGGTATGGAAATATTCTACAATCTTCTGCAAGGCACAAAAATCAATAAATTTTATAAATCAATAAACAGTTCAAAACAACAAGATAATTTATTTAGAGCTACCATCCCCCCAACCAGTTAAATCCACCTGTTTTGACATGAACAGGAAGTATGCAAGCAGTTTTGTGATAATAATATCTCACCCTCAGGGGATTTCCTCCAGGGGTGCATGCCAATCTTCATATGAGGTCTGGGGTTTCCAAGCTGACAGTTCACACAAGCTGACAATGGCAATCCACACTGCCTTGATAAACTGAGACACAGATATGGATATTTCGCCATGCTATATGATCCGTTAAATTTGACTGCAACTATAAGGTGAAGTACATTATTACAACCTGCAGTATAGCAATATTTATTGAGGCCAATATCAATTTTTTAATATGCCAAGTATATGTCAAGGGAAACTTGTTGATAATAATAGCTGATACTCCCAGGTCTACATCACTGTTCAGCTCAGTACTTTGCTTATTAAGTTATGAAAAACAGAAAAATTATAGTTATATTTATAATTTACTTACCATATCACTAGCTGCACTCATCACCATCTGCAATACAGTTCTTCAAACCTCCATAGTTCTAGCTTGACATGAACAAATCCATCTGATTTTTGCAGTTGGAGAGGTCAGCCATTTTGTTTGTTGTCGACTGGTGGCGCCCCCGGTGTTCAATTAAATTTTCAAGGGCAGATAACTCCATCCATTTTGACGAGACAGTTCAGAAGATAAAGACTATCAGAAACAGAAATTATATATATAGGCCTATTATATTTAGTGATAATAATGAAGAGGATAATATAAAGTGTTCTTTAATGGGCATTTTTTGTTGCTGACATTATGTTAGAACTGATTCTTCTAAAAATATTTTCCCATTTTGTCCAATTTTACTATAAAATCATGGATTTGGAACGATTATAAAATCTGAATTCAACAAGATTTCTTATCTAATACGATACTGTTTTGATAACGTTAATATGTGAGAGACTGATATTATTAATATCTTTATTTTATTCAAATAGAAACCCATAGTACTGATCACTTTAAAAGATCCAAAAAAGTGTTCACAGTTCTGAGTAATATGTCAGTATAACCACATGTGAATATTTTACACAGTTGCAGCTATTTTGAACTGTGAAGTACAAATCTGATGTTTAGTGGTTTCATTGAAATGAGATTTGATGCCACTGAGTGAAATCAAATCAGCCAACTTTAAGCTGGGATATTCCCAGAGCTAATTAATATCATTGAAACTTGTATACATGTAGTTCTAATTTATAATGTTATGTTACTGTAACAGTTTGTGGGAAAATTCCAATAATCTAGAAATCCTATTGGGGTGAATCTTATAGGATTTTTTCAGAACCTTATAGGATTTTCAGACTCTTATAGTATATTTTAGAGTCTTATATGATTTGTTAGAATCTTATAGGATTTTTCAAAATCTTATAGGATCCTATCAGATATTTTTTGTAAGGGGAAGTCCCCCAAGTTATGCTATAAAACTGACAAAGTCAAAGAAGTGTCTTTGAGGAGTACCTTAGATTATGCCGAACAATAACTAAGTCTCAGAAGTGTCCCTGAAGTCCCCCAAGTTTGCTGAAGAACTGACAGAGTCCATGAAGTGTCTTTGAGGAGTACCTTCGATTATGCCGAACAAAAACCAAGTCTCAGAAGTGTCTCTGAAGTCCCATATTTTTTGTTATGAAATTGACAAAGTCCATGAAGTGTCTTTGAGGAGTGCCTAGGCTACTGCCTTTTTCTAATGAAGTACCTATGAAGTGTGCCAGTATTTTTCTTTGTTGTTGAAGTGCCTTTTCAGTGTACTCTTCAGAGGCACCTATAGGCACACTTCACATGAAGTGTGACACTTCTGGACAGTAAGGGGGGTAATGGGTGACAGTCGAATTGGGTAACGGGCTACAGAATGCCTGCAAAGTGATAATATGCGAACTGGGTAACGGGAAATGGAGGAATTGGGTAATGAGTGACGGACAGAGGCGAACTGGGTAATGGGTAATGGGAAACAGTCGAATTGGGTAACGGGCTATAGAACGCCTGCAAAGAGATAATACGCGAACTGAGTAACGGGAGATGAACGAGTTGGGGACGGGTGATAGACAGGGGCGAACTGGGTAATGGATAATGGGTAACAGTCGAATTGGGCAACGGGCTATAGAACGCCTGCAAAGAGATAATACGCGAACTGAGTAACGGGAGATGGGTGAATTGGGGGACGGGTGACAGACAGAGGCGAACCGGGTAATGGGTAATGGATGACAGTCGAATTGGGTAACGGCCTACAGAATGCCTGCAAAGAGATAATATGCGAACAGGGTAACGGGATATGGACGAATTTGGTAATGGGTGACAGACAGAGGCGAATCGGGTAATGGGTAATGGGTAACAGTCGAATTGGGTAACGGGCTATAGAACGCCTGCAAAAAGATAATAGACGAACTGGGTAACGGGAGATGGACGAATTGGGTAATGGGTGACAGACAGAGGCGAACTGGGTAATGGGTAACAGTCGAATTGGGTAACGGGTTATAGGACGCCTGCAAAGAGATAATACGCGAACTGGGTAACGGAAGATGGACGAATTGGGTAATGGGTGACAGACAGAGGCGAACTGGGTAATGGGTAACAGTCGAATTGGGTAACGGGCTATAGAACGCCTGCAAAGAGATAATACGCAAACTGAGTAACGGGAGATTGTCGAAATGGGTAATGGGTGACAGACAGATGCGAACTGGGGAATGGGAAATGGGTGACAGTCGAATTGGATAACGGGCTACAGAACGCCTGCAAAGAGCTAATACGCGAACTGGGTAACGGGAGATGGACGAATTGGGTAATAGGTGACAGACAGAGGCGAACTTGGTAATGTGTAACAGTCGAATTGGGTAACGGGTTATAGGACGCCTGCAAAGAGATAATACGCGAACTGGGTAACGGGATATGGACGAATTGGGTAATGGGTGACAGACAGAGGCGAACTGGGTAATGGGTAACAGTCGAATTGGGTATTGGCTATAGGACGACTGCAAAGATATAATACGCGAACTGGGTAACGGGAGATGGACGAATTGGGTAATGGGTGACAGACAGCTGCGAACTGGGTAATGGGAAATGGGCGACAGTCGAATTGGGTAACGGGCTACAGAACGCCTGCAAAGAGCTAATACGCGAACTGGGTAACGGGCTATAGAACGCCGGCAAAGAGATAAAACGCGAACTGAGTAACGGGAGATGGGCGAATTGGGGGACGGATGACAGACCAAATTCGACTGTCACCCATTACCCAATTCGTCCATCTCCCGTTACCCAGTTGGCGTATTATCGCTTTGCAGGCGTTCTATATTCCGGTACCTAATTCGGCTGTTACCCATTACCCATTACCCGGTTCGCCTCTGTCTGTCATCCGTTGCCGAATTCGTCCATCTCCCGTTACCCAGTTCGCGTATTATCTCTTTGCAGGCGTCCTATAACCCGTTACCCAATTCGACTGTTACATATTACCCAGTTCGCCTCTGTCTGTCACCCATTACCCAATTCGTCCATCTCCCGTTACCCAGTTCGCGTACTAGCTCTTTGCAGACGTTCTGTAACCCGTTACCCAATTCGACTGTCACCCATTTTTCATACCCCAGTTCGCATCTGTCTGTCACCCATCCCTCAATTCGTCTATCTCCCGTTACTCAGTTTGCGTATTATCTCTTTGCAGGCGTTCTATAGCCCGTTACCCAATTCGACTGTTACCCATTACCCAGTTCGGCTCTGTTTGTCACCCATTACCCAATACGTCCATCTTCCGTTACCCAGTTCGCGTATTATCTCTTTGCAGGCGTCCTATAACCCGTTACCCAATTCGACTGTCACCCATTACCCAATTCGTCCATATCCCGTTACCCAGTTCGCATATTATCCCTTTGCAGGCGTTCTATAGCCCGTTACCTAATTCGACTGTTACCCATTACCCATTACCCAGGTCGCATCTGTCTGTCACCCGTTACCCAATTCGTCCATATCCCGTTACCCAGTTCGCATATTATCCCTTTGCAGTCATTCTGTAGCCCGTTACCCAATTCGACTGTCACCCATTACCCAATTTGTCCATCTCCCGTTACCCAGTGCGCGTATTATCTCTTTGCAGGCGTTCTATAGCCCGTTACCTAATTCGACTGTTACCCATTACCCATTACCCAGGTCGCATCTGTCTGTCACCCGTTACCCAATTCGTCCATGTCCCGTTACCCAGTTCGCATATTATCCCTTTGCAGGCCTTCTGTTGGCAGACAGATGCGAACTGGGTAATGGGTAATGGGTGACAGTCGAATTGGGTAACGGACTACAGAATGCCTGCAAAGTGATAATATGCGAACTGGGTAACGGGTGACAGACAGAAGCGAACTGGGTAATGGGTAATGAGAAACAGTCGAATTCGGTAACGGGCTATAGAACGCCTGCAAAGAGATAATGCGCGAACTGAGTAACGGGAGATGAACGAGTTGGGGACGGGTGATAGACAGGGGCGAACTGGGTAATGGATAATGGGTAACAGTCGAATTGGGTAACGGGCTATAGAACGTCTGCAAAGAGATAATACGCGAACTGAGTAACGGGAGATGGCCGAATTGGGGGACGGGTGACAGACAGAGGCGAAGCGGGTAATGGGTAATGGATGACAGTCGAATTGGGTAACGGGCTACAGAATGCCTGCAAAGAGATAATATGCGAACAGGGTAACGGGATATGGACGAATTTGGTAATGGGTGACAGACAGAGGCGAACCGGGTAATGGGTAATGGGTAACAGTCGAATTGGGTAACGGGCTATAGAACGCCTGCAAAGAGATAATACGCGAACTGGGTAACGGAAGATGGACGAATTGGGTAATGGGTGACAGACAGAGGCGAAATGGGTAATGGGTAACAGTCGAATTGGGTATCGGGTTATAGGACGCCTGCAAAGAGATAATACGCGAACTGGGTAACGGGAGATGGACGAATTGGGTAATTGGTGACAGACAGAGGCGAACTGGGTAATGGGTAATAGTCGAATTGGGTAACGGGCTATAGGACGGCTGCAAAGATATAATACGCGAACTGGGTCACGGAAGATGGACGAATTGGGGGACGGATGACAGACAGAGGCGAACTGGGTAATGGGTAATGGGTGACAGTCGAATTGGGTAACGGGCGACAGAATGCCTGCAAAGGGATAATATGCGAACTGGGTAACGGGATATGGACGAATTGGGTAATGGGTGACAAACAGATGCGAACTGGGTAATGGATAATGTGTAACAGTCGAATTGAGTAACGGGCTATAGAACGTCTGCAAAGAGATAATACGAGAACTGAGTAACGGGAGATGGACGGATTGGGGGACGGATGACAGACAGAGACGAACTGGGTAATGGGTATTGGGTGACAGTCGAATTGGGTAACGGGCGACAGAATGCCTGCAAAGGGATAATATGCGGACTGGGTAACGGGATATGGACCAATTGGATAATGGGTGACAAACAGAGGCGAACTGGGTAATGAGTAATGGGTAACAGTCGAATTGGGTAACGGGCTATAGAACGCCTGCAAAGAGATAATACGTGAACTGAGTAACGGCAGATGGACGAATTGAAGGACTGGTGACAGACAGAGGCGAACTGGGTAATGGGTAATGGGTGACAGTCGAATTGGGTTACGGGTTACAGAATGCCTGCAAAGGGATAATATGCGAACTGGGTAACGGGATATGGACGAATTGGGTAATGGGTGACAAACAGAGGAGAACTGGGTAATGGATAATGTGTAACAGCCGAATTGAGTAACGGGCTATAGGACGTCTGCAAAGAGATAATACGAGAACTGAGTAACGGGAGATGGACGAATTGGAGGACGGGTGACAGACAGAGGCGAACTTGGTAATGGGTAATGGGTAACAGTCAAATTGGATAACGAGCTATAGAACGCCAGCAAAGAGATAATATGCGAACTGGGTAACGGGATATGGACGAATTGGGTAATGGGTGACAGACAGATGCGAACTGGGTAATGGGTAACAGTGGAATTGGGTAACGGGCTATAGAACACCTGCAAAGTGATAATACGCGAACTGGGTAACGGGAGTTGGACGAGTTGGGGGACGGATGACAGACAGAGGCGAACTGGGTAATGGGTAATGTGTAACAGTCGAATTGGATAACGGGCTATAGAACGCCTGCGAAGAGATAATACGCGAACTGAGTAACGGGAACTTATTATAAGTTGGCGCCCAGTTCCCAGTTCACAGTTCACTATTCAAGTTGCAAAGCGGAGGAGCAGTCAATAATTCGCGGATAATATATTATGGGTTAATAGTGCCATTACGGCACTTATTCGACAATTCAGCCTCGGTACATAGACTATACACGTAGAGGGTTAAAATATTGTGCCACTAGTTTTCCGACCCGACACCAGGGGTGCTGTTCTGAATAAGGAAATGAATAAGGAAATGGCCTATACGGCCATTAAATCGAAGAGTTGAGCCCCCATATTTGATACATAAACTATACTCATAGAGTGCTACAAAATGGTGCCACTAATTTCCCGATTCGACACCATGGGGCGCTGCTCTGAATATGGAAATGAATAAGGAAATGGCCTATACGACCATTAAATCGAAGAGTTGAGCCCCCATATTTGGCACATGGACTATACTCATCAAGGGCTACAATATGCTGTTTTTCGATCCGACGCCAGGGGGTGCTGTTCTAAATAAGGAAATGAATAAGGAAATGGCCTATACGGCCATTAAGTTGAAGAGCTGAGGCCCCATATTTGTTGCATATACTCCACTCATAGAGTGTTACAAAATAGTGTCACTAGTTTCCCGATTCGACACCAGGGACGCTGCTCTGAATAAGGAAATGGCCTATACTACCATTAAATCGAAGTGTTGAGCCCCATATTTGGTATATGGACTATACTCATAAAGTGCTACAACATGGTGCCACTAGTTTCCGATACGATACCAGGGGGCGCTGTTCTGAATAAGGAAATGAATAAGGAAATGGCCTAAACGGCCATTAAACCGAAGAGTTGAGCCCCAATGTTTGGTACATATACTATACTCATAGAGTGCTAGAAAATGGTGCCACTAGTTTTCCGATCCGACACCAGAGGGCGCTGTTCTGAATAAGGAAATGGATAAGGAAATGGCCTATGCGGCCATTAAATCGAAGAGTTGAGCCCCCATATTTGGCACATGGACTATACTCATAAAGGGCTACAATATGCTGCCACTAGTTTTTCGATCCGACACCAGGGGGTGCTGTTCTGAATAAGGAAATGAATAAGGAAATGGCATATACGGCCATTAAATTGAAGAGCTGAGGCCCCATATTTGTTACATATACTCCACTCATAGAGTGTTACAAAATAGTGTCACTAGTTTCCCGATTCGACACCAGCGGCGCTGCTCTGAATAAAGAAATGAATAAGAAAATGGCCTATACTACCATTAAATCGAAGAGTTGAGCCCTCATATTTGGTATATGTACAATATTCATAAAGTGCTACAACATGGTGCCACTAGTTTCCGATGCGACACCAGGGGGCGGTGTTCTGAATAAGGAAATGGCCTATACGGCCATTAAATTGAAGAGTTGAGCCCCAATGTTTGGTACATATACTATACTCATAGAGTGCTACAAAATGGTGCCACTAGTTTTCCGATTCGGCACCAGGGGGCGCTGTTCTGAATAAGGAAATGGATAAGGAAATGGCCTATGCGGCCATCAAATCGAAGCGTTGAGCCCCCATATTTGGTACATGCACTATACTCTCAAAGTCCTACAATATCGTGAAAATAGTTTTCCGATCCGACACCAGGGTGGGCTGTTCTGATTCAGGAAATGAATAAGGTAATGACCTATACGGCCATTAAATCAGCGAGTTGAGCCACATATTTGGCACATCCACTATACTCACAAAGTGCTACAATATGGTACTACTAGTTTTCCGATCCGACACAAGGGGGCGCTGTTCTGAATAAGTAAATGAATAAGGAAATGGCCTATACGGCCATTAAATCGCAGAGTTAAGCTCCCATATTTGATACATATGCTATACTCATAGAGTGCTACAAAATGGTGCCACTAGTTTCCCGATTCCATACCAGGGGGCGCTGTTCTGAATAAGGAAATGACTAAGGAAATGGCGTATACGGCCATTAATCAAAGAGTTGAGCCCACATATTTGGAACATTTGCTACTGCTACAATATTGTGTCACTAGTTTCTCGATCCGACACCAGGGGGCGCTGGTACCGTATTGTAGAACTCTATGAGTATAGTCCATGTACCAAATATGGGGGCTCAACTATTCGGTTTAATGGCCGTGTAGGCCATTTCCTTATTCATTTCCTTATTCAGAACAGCGCCCCCTGGTATCGAATCGGAAAACTAATGGTACTATATTGTAGCAGTCTATGATTATAGTCCATGTACCAAATATGGGGGCTCAACTCTTCGATTTAATGGCCGTATAGGCCATATCCTTATTGATTTCCTTATTCAGCACAGCGCCCCCTGGTGTCGGTTCGGAAAACTAGTGGCACCCTGTTGTAGCACTTTGTGAGTGTAGTCCATGTACCAAATATGGGCGCTCAACTCTTCGCTTTATTGACCGTATAGGCCATTTCCTTATTCATTTCCTTATTCGGATCGGAAAACTAGTGGCCCCACGTTGTAGCACTTTTTGAGTGTAGTCCATGTACCAAATATGGAGGCTTAACTCTTCGATTTAATGGCCGTTTAGGCCATTTCCTTATTCTGAACAGCGCCCCCTGGTGTCGAATCGCAAAACTAGTGGCACCATATTGTAGCACTTTGTGAGTATAGTCCATGTACCAAATATGGGTCTCAACTTTTCGATTCAATGGCCGTATAGGCCATTTCCTTATTCAGAACAGCGCCCCCTGGTGTCGGATCGGAAAACTAGTGGCACCATATTATAGCACTCTATAAGTATACTAGTAGTACATTCCTCCGGACGATCATTTCCTGGAGATAAAAGTTGAAACTTAAGCTTATGACAAATATGGATGGTAAACCAGGACAGTTGATATAGAATTCAGAAAACAAGCTGGACTTTCTCCTAAGTATTATCAGTAAATAACTGTTTTGAAATATCGAGAAAGTACATATGCGTTCATTACCTTTATTTGGAGAGATTTCTTCTCGTATAACAAATCGCATAAATCTCAGCACAATATTCTATATCCAAAAGAGAAATCAACGAGCCTAAGAAATTCGTTTTCTCATAGAATCGTAATTTTGCGTTAATTTTATTTTTCCAATTACTAAAATATCAGGTTAATTTCATCTTAGTAGGAATATCTAATCTATTAACACAAAATCTACCTTGTTTTATATTGATATTTCTTCTGAAACATATGCGTCCACCGTTCCTGTTTACACCTTAAATTAAAAGGTTCACATTAAATCCTTTTCAAATCGTTTCGAGATATTGCTCCACGCATCGAATTTTGCCATAAAAGTACTTACAAACTCGCTTTGAGAATAAAGCATGACCCGTGCAAATCAATGACAACGCCTCATCCTTGGAGGTACATGCATTTAATTAAGGTGATGATGACGAATAAGCAGTAGATGATAACATGCAATGGGTCAATCTCATTTTGTGATAGACTTTTGCTCTATGAACACATGCATGTGTTATGCCAGCTTGGTGCTCCCAAGTAAAATCATCCCTCAGATAATCAGGTTAGACACAGCCACCTCTCCAAAATGGAGGTTAAAAAGGCCGTTTGTGTCCAATGAATTCAAGAATATATCGAACGAAGAGATATCCGCCATAGGCGACCATGCACATAAATTCATTCAATGTATTAATGTTTTCAGAATGTTTGTACGAATTGAAAATATTGTGAAACATTGATTAAACATGAAAACTCTCAAGGTGTGGATCTTCAAAATATTTTTGGTAAATTATCCAAGTGCGGGCAAACCAAGCGTGTGCATTGCACGAGAGAACACTGAGTACCTGGATAATGTAAATACCCCGATAGCATACGGGTTACATTGGGGGAATGGCCATGCACGAGAACAGAATCGGATATCTCACAGCCTCTGCTCTCTTGTTATCTACCAGCGCAGCAGATGGTAGGATTTTCTGTTTCATTAACTGAATATCAATTGTTATAGCAACTAATAAAGTTTTAGTGTCCCACAGATATCCCCGTAGGATAGTCATAACTGGGTTATGTCAATTTCAAGGTCCTTTATATCCTTCATGAACAGGCGTCGATTGTTATCACAGTATAACTCAACTTTAATTTAATTTTAATCTCTCATACATCCCCCAGCTGAAGCCGAGTCGTTCTGGCAACTTTTATACTTAAATAATCAATATGTTTACTTAAAATGTAATAGCGTTCTACGTTTCAATATATTTAATTACTTCCGAGTAGAGCCCTCCGGGCGATACTTTTCTGCAGATAAAACATGAAACTTAAGCCACCTGGTGTCGGATCGGAAAACTAGTGGCACCATATTTTAGAACTTTGTGAGTGTAGTCCATGTACCAAATATGGGGGCTCAACTCTTTGATTTAATGGCCGTATAGACCATTTCCTTATTCATTTCTTTATTCAGAACAGCGCCCCCTGGTATCGGATAAAAAAAAACTAGTGGTACCATATTGTAGCACTCTAAGAGTATAGTCCATGTACAAAATATGGGGGTTCAACTCTTCGATTTAATGACCGTATAGAACAGCGCCCGGATCGGAAAACCAGTAACACCATGTTATAGCACATTGTGAGTATAGTCCATGTACCAAATACGGGGGCTCAGCTCTTTGATTCATAGGCCATTTCTTTAATCATTTCCTTATTCAGAACAGCGCCTCCTGGTGTCGGATCGGAAAACTAGTGGTACCATATTGTAGCTCTTTATGAGTATAGTCCATGTACCAAATATGGGAGCTCAACTCTTCGATTTCTTTATTCGTTTCCTTATTCAGAGCTGCGCCCCCTGGTGTCGAATCGGGAAACTAGTGGAACCATTTTGTAGCGCTCTATGAGGATAGTATATGTACCAAATATGGGGGCTCAACTCTTCGATTTAATGGCCGTATAGGCCAATTCCTTATTCATTTTCCTATTCAGAGCAGCGCCCCCTGGTGTCGAATCGGGAAATTAGTGGCACCATTTTGTAGCACTCTATGAGTAAAGTATATGTACCAAATATGGGGGTTCAACTCTTGGATTTAATGACCGTATAGGCCATTTCCTTATTCATTTCCTTATTCAGAACAGCGCCCCCTGGTGTGGGATCGGAAGGCCAGTGGCACCATATTGTAACCCCCTACGTGTATAGTCTATGTACCAAAGATGAATTGTCTACTAAGTGCCGTAATGGCACTATTAACCCAAAATATATTATCCGAGTATTATTGACTGCTCCCCCGATTTGCAACTTGAATAGTGATCTGTGAACTGGGAACTGGGCGCCAACTTATAATACGTGTAACGGGAGATGAACGAGTTGGGGACGAATGATAGACAGGGGCGAACTGGGTAATGGATAATGGGTAACAGTCGAATTGGGTAACGGGCTATAGAACGCCTGCAAAGAGATAATACGCGAACTGAGTAACGGGTGATGGGCGAATTGGGGGACGGGTGACAGACAGAGGCCAACCGGGTAATGGGTAATGGGTGACAGTCGAATTGGGCAAAGGGCTACAGAATGCATGCAAAGAGATAATACGCGAACTGGGTAACGGGAGATGGAGGAATTGGGTAATAGGGGACAGACAGAGGCGAACTGGGTAATGGGTAACAGTCGAATTGGGTAACGGGCTATAGGACGCCTGCAAAAATATAATACGCGAACTGGATAACGGGAGATGGACGAATTGGGTAATGGGTGAAAGACAGATGCGAACTGGGTAATGGGTAACAGTCGAATTGGGTAACGGGCTATAGAACGCCTGCAAATAGATAATACGCAAACTGGATAACGGGAGATGGACGAATTGGGTAATGGGTGACAGACAGATGCGAACTGGGTAATGGGTAATGGGTAACAGTCGAATTGGGTAACGGGCTACAGAATGCCTGCAAAGGGATAATATGCGGACTGGGTAACGGGATATGGACGAATTGGGTAATGGGTGACAGACAGATACGAACTGGGTAATGAGTAATGGGTGACAGTCGAATTGGGTAACGGGCTACAGAATGCCTGCAAAGGGATAATATGCGAACTGGGTAACGGGATATAGACGAATTGGGTAATGGGTGACAGACAGAGATGAACTGGGTAATAGGTAATGGGAAACAGTCGAATTGGGTAACGGGACATAGAACGCCTGCAAAGAGATAATACGCGAACTGGGTAACGGGAGTTGAACGAGTTGGGGGACGGGGTGACAGACAGAGGCGAACTGGGTAATGGGTAATGGGTGGCAGTCGAATTGGGTAACGGGAGTAGTATAGAAACGGCAAATTCTCGCAACTTGACCGCAAAAATTTGCATATTGAGGATGTCACGTGGAGGTCAAGTTCACTATAGTTCCGGCAAAAGGGTCATATCCAGTCACGTGAGCGTAAATGACCCCTGGGGATGTATTTCTCCGCGGAAATACAATCAGGTCTGGCGAAGAAGACTCCGCGGACAGAAAGTAGTCCCATGTCAACGGCCATATGGGGGGGGGGTGGATTCCTGGAAATGGGTGGTGGCTGGGTAACTTTATTGAAATGTAATACAACATATAAACAGTAGCCGGTGGCTAGTCGATCTGACCTGTGCGGGAATCGTACGGCGCTGGTGACCCGTGACAGAGCTCAATACACGAGGGTCGGTCCGTATACATGAATACAGGAATACATGGGAAGTAAGACTTATAGTAATAAAGATATTACGAGTCTAAGATCACTGCGACCACAGGATCGAGCGTGTCGTGTCTAGTATATCTCCGCAAAAAATAAACAAACAAGATGGCGGTGCTTGCTGTAGGAAATCCGCTTTCGACGTGGACTGTGCTGCCATCAGGAGGCAAGAAAGACTCTGACTAGGGGAAACCTCTGTGGGGCCGAATTCCGTGTGATCTGCCCTGAACAGAGCATTTGCGAATATGCCCAAACGGGAACCCACACGTCGACATTTGTGGTATGGAGTGTGGCATTTTTTTTTTCGTCTAACCACGTAGAACACGATGATAGAGGTCGCGAAGCCATTGGTTGAAATTTGTTTAAAAGCTTGCATTGCGCATGCGTGATACATCGACAAGCCCGTGGGAGACGTTTTGGGGTCTAGGTGAACCCAAATGGTCCGATTGGGTCGAGTGAGATATCAGTGTGAAGCACTCGTGAGGTACCATCCGACCGGGTGGGTGTGACATTCGCAGTAAAAAGGGAGGCATGGGAATGGACTGTTTGGGGTCGAAGTGGGCCACTATTGGTCCAATTGGATCGTAGGAGGTGTCAAAGTGAAGCGCTCATTCAGGGCGGTCAGGTCATGGGTGGGTGTATGTAAAATTAGTATTGGGTTTGAACATAGAAAATCCGAAAACACGGACTTTACCCCTAAAATTGGGAAAACCCTTATCCACCAGGGTGGGTTAGTGGGTGTATGTAAAATTGGGATTGGATTTGAACATATAAAAAGCGAAACACGGACTTTTCAACCAGATCAACCAGATCTAGAGGGACTAATAACCGTCCCCAGCGGATCTGGGCCTGCCGAGAGAGGCAGGGTGGGTTAGTGGGTGTATGTAAATTTAGTATTGGGTTTGATCAAATAAAAAGAGGAACACGGACTTTACACCTAAACCATGGGGAATCATCCAGGGAAGTGGGTCATTTGCGTACACTTCGCCATTCATAAGATGGCTTGCGAATCGTGTGTCTGCATTATCGCGAAGCGATATCCGGTACTTCACCGGATTCTGTTCGGCCTTCATCCGGCGGAGAACAGACTAGAGAAATCTGATGAATTACACGTTTTCATACCACTTCGGCAACAGATATTGCCTGGGCTTACAAAATATATAAGTACGAATAACTTCCGTATCACCCAAGAGGCGTTGTAGATCTGTAATTTTGAACAAGTAGGGCAGTACATCACTCGAAAATGGCGGGATACGTTGGGGTTACGTCAGTAGACTTTAGTTGATTGACTGACGAAGTCACGTGGTATTGATTTCAGGAAATTCCCTCTTGCAGTTGCCGAAAGTAGGCTGAGAATGGATACACACGATCCCAGGATCGGCCTTACCGCGAATAGATGACCCAGATGATTACAGGTTGGGAAGTGGGTATGGTGGCATCTGCAGGGTTGCATGTAAAATTAGGTTTTGTCCCGAAAATACAAAAAGCGGAACACGGACGTGTAGCAGTGTAGGACTCGTGGAGGATCCTTCGACTGGACGGATGGGTCGTGGAAGTGGGGGACCTGGCGCGCATGCGCTGTATAACAAGTACACGTTTTGGGGTCGAGATGGCCCAAAATTGGTCAAAATAGGTCGTGTGAGGTGCCATGTTGAAGCATTCGTCGGGTAGCATCCGACTGGATGGGTGTGTGTCGTGAAAATACCGCCCATCTGCGCATGCGCAGCAAAAAAGGGGCATTGGAATGGATGTTACGATGATGAGATGGACTACTATTGGTCCGAATGGGTCGTGTGATGTATACTAGTCAAGCACCGGTGGGCCAGAGTCAGACTGGGAGTGATATGTCCCTGCGCAGTCGGAGAGTAGTAACGAAAGGGGAGTTTCGGAGGTGCTGACTGCCCCAGGTACTTCGAGATTATACGCAAAGCAATATTTGCAGCGAGAGAAGGACAATCCCACGCAACGCCTTAACGCCCCTCTTAACGCCATAACGCCCTAGCATAACGCCTTGACGTCATGATGCAGATAGATGAAAGTTTTCATATAGTTTATTCTCCCTAATACTACTTCATACCCAGGTTGGGGGGCCGCACTGGGCATGTTATGTTCACAGAAAAAATTGAAATATCAAACTCCAGCATTCCATTACTTCAAGCACCATTACATTAGGTACAAGTGTTTACAGAGCTGAACTTAACTATCGGCATTTAGAAATATTGAGTATATACGGCATGTTACGGTATCAGTGCATGTCGGGGGTGAATACGTTCATCCGAGAGGGTGGTCGATTAGTTTAGCCTCTAAGAACGTAACAGTGATCGCCCTCTTCACCGTCCAGTGGGTGTTAAGCCGTTGGCGTTGCGCTATTCCAAGGGATCCACGGTGTCCAGTTGGGTCAGTGCCGTCTCAAGTGACACACGATTGGTGGTGGTGAAAGGATGGTCGTACACTTGGTTGCTGGCACTGGAATGGAAATAGCATAGTTGTACCCAAACAATTTGCAGTCCGTAGGTTGACCATTGAAGATGGCTTCCACGTATCTGTGTAGAGAGGCGATGTCGGTCAGTCGAAAATTGTAGATATCATGACGGTGGAAATAGTGCCGGATCATGGGCCAATGGCGCCGATAGATGTCACTCACTGTATGGTCTTCAGGTAACAGATCGCTAGGAACATTTATGGGCTCGTCCAGAAAATGTTCGATGTTATCAGACGTATGACTCGGAACCGTAACGCTGGGGCCCGGCTGGATATCCAGGCCCTCCTGGACTGTGGGTATAGTGGGGCTCTCCGTGATCGCATTACCAGTGGCATTCGTCTCCCTTGGCTCGTCTTCAATGTGTCTGATCTGCCTGGGCTTTTCAGTGGGAAGTTGTTGCCCAAACCGTGGAGACGGGGCATGAATCAAACGTCTATGCTGTCTTTACTGACTGGGTCGTTTGAAGAGTCGATCGCAATCGTTACATTGTTCCGTCGCGCCCTCGTGGAGTGCTCTCTCATAGCGTCGTAAAGCATCATCCTGATTGAATGACCGCGAGCAGGCTACGCAAGTGTACCGTGCGCCGTTGTGGATGGAGGCCTCGTGGCGTCGCAAGTCTTCCGGGTGAGTATACTGCTTCAGGCAAGTCGTACAAGCGAACATGTCGGCTGCGGATCAGGGAATGAAAACTGCTACATACCGCCACCTTGATAAACCCTCACCCCACCAATCACCGCATCGCTCGGGTGCGCGCTTGAGTCATGCGTACCCCAATGTATTAGCCATAGGGGTGGGAATATGACCCTTGGACGTACATGTGAACCTTGAGGTGTACCCGGCGAAGACTAGGTCACGTTATCTGTGATTCCATGAGTTGTAGAGAAAGCAGTCGCTCGGATGCGTACTTGAGATAGGTCATGTCACAAACTCAATTCTGTAACTCACTCCCTCTGTATTAACTACTTATATCTATGCTCTATTGCACGAAACAGACGCTATAATGCACTACAATACCGCTTTACCATGTTGAATTGGTGCCCTATAACACTAGTGTTGCTTGGTAACGCGACAATTCATGTTCTGTACACTGTTTGAGTTGTGTATCATCACATGAAGTGACGTTCACATGATGGTGCTGCCTTTGCCCTTGATGACGGCCCCGCAAGCATGTGCGTTCGTATTTATATGTGAGATCTCGGAGCTCCGGGAGTGAGGCATGCCCATCGCCCATTTGTACGGGTTCGACTCCAGCTAAGACCAGTGGGACACCAGCTAGGACTCTTGCTGTATGGCCATATCTCCTCCAGTACATCATACCCACGCTGGGGGAGCCGCGTTGGGTATGTTTACAATTCTCGTAGGCTCTTGTCCAATCAGAAGCCGTTGTTTGAAAAAGTTCAATCTTCGGCCGTGTACGACGATACGCTTGCTTTTATGGACAGTAACACAGTAACGCCCACCAACGCCTAGCTTAACGCTTCAACGCCCTTGCGAATTAACCCTGAAGCTCTGATTTTCTAGATATTCCACGGAATTGTCACTAATTCATCGAAATGCAGTGACGCCCGTCAACGGCCGTCTCAACGTCTTAACCCCCTATCTTAACGCCCTAACACCCTCCTCCCTCACGGCAACCACCCCCTCGGATGAACGTATTCACCCGACATGCACTGATACCGTAACATGCCGTATATACTCAATATGTCTACATGCTGATCATTGAATTTAGCTCTGTAAACACTTCTACCTAATCTGATGGTGCTTGAAATAATGGAATGCTGGGAACATAACAAACATGCTCAGTGCGGCTCCACCCGCCTGGGTATGAAGTAACATTGGGGAGAATAAACTATATGAAAACGTGTGAGATTTCTTTCTCTCATCTATCTGCATCATGACGTCAAGGCGTTATGCTAGGGCGTCATGGCGTTAAGGTTGGCGTTAAGGCCTTGCGTGGGATTGCCCTTCTCTCGCTGCAAGTATTGCTTTGCGTATAACCTGTACCTGGGGCAGTCAGCACCTCCGAAACTCCCCTTTCTTTATTACTCCTCGACTGCCCAGGGGCATATCACTCCCAGTCTGACACTAGTCCACCAGCGCTTGAATAGTATATCTCACACGACACATTTGTACCAATAGTAGTCCATCTCACCATCGTAACATCCATTCCAATGTCATTTTTTCTACTGCGCACGCGCAGATGGGCGGCATTTTCACGACACACACACACCCAGTCGGATGCATTCCACGAATGCTTCAACATGACACCTCACACGACCTATTGTGACCAAAATTGAGCCATCTCGACCCAAAAACGTTCATTCCAATACAATTGTTCTAAAGCGTATGCGCGCCAGGCCCCCCACTTCCACAACCCACCCGTCCAGTCGGAGGCTCCTTCACGAGAGCTACACTATGACACCTTCCACGCTCCATTCGTACCAATAGTGGACCCCAAAACATCCATGATTCCCCATGGTTTAGGTGTAAAGTCCGTCTTCCGCTTTTTATATTTTTGAAACAAATCCTAATTTTACATGTAACCCTGCAGATGCCACCATACCCACTTCCCTGGATGATCCCCCATCATTAAAGTGTAAAGTCCATGTTCCGCTTTTGATCGAACTCAATCCTAAAGTCACATACACCCACTAACCCATCCTGCCTCTCTCGGCAGGCCCCGATACGCTCGAGATCGATATTAGCCCCTCTAGACCTGGTTGATAAGGGTTTTCCCTATTTTAGGAGTAAAGTCCGTGTTTCGCTTTTTATATGTTCAAACCCAATCCCAATTTTACATACACCCACTAACCCACCCTGCCTCTCTCGACAGGCTCCGATCCGCTCGGAAGCAATATTTACCCCTCTAGACCTTGTTGATAAGGGTTTTCCGTATTTTAGGGATAAAGTCCGTGTTTCCGGATTTTATATGTTCGAACCCAATCCTAATTTTATACCCATGACTTGATCGCCCTGAATGAGCGCTGCAATTTGACACCTCCCACGATCCATTTGGACCAAAAGTGGCCCACTTCGATCCCAAAACGTCCACTCCCACGCCCCCTTTTTTTTTACTGCGCATGCGCGGAATGACGCTAGTTCCACGTCACACTCATCTAGTCGGATGCTCCCTCACGAGTGCTTCACACTGATAGTTCACTCGACCCAATCGAACCACTATGGGCTCACCTAGACCCCAAAACGTTTCCCACGGGCTTGTCGATGTATCACGCATGCGCAATGCAAACTTTTCAACAAATTTCAACCAATGGCTTGGCGACCCCTATCATCGTGTTCTACGTGATGAGACGAAAAAACAAAACAAGATGCCACACTTCATATCGCAAATATCCATGTGTGGGTTCCCTTTGGGCATATTCGCAAATGTTCGAATCAGGGGAGATCACTCGGAATTCGGCTCACAGAGGTTTCGCCTAGTCAGAGTTATCTTCCTTGCCTCCAGATGGCAGCACGGTCGATGCCAAAAGGGGATTTCTCACAGCAAGCGCCGCCATGACATGACACGCTCGACCCTGTGGTCGTACTGATCATAGACTCGTAAGGTGTCACGTCCAATTAATCGAGGCACTTTCTCGATGCCTTCGAGATGGATCGAGAAATTTCTCGAGGGGGTCCCGGTTACAATATGTTTTTGTTTTGTTGCCGTTAAGGTGGCTCCCTGGTTTAGATGCAAAGTCATGTCATTTTTCTCATATTTTTTGTATAGCTCAGGAAGTCCATCCTATATCAGAAAATGATATAAAAATTGGGGCATAGCGAATTACTTTTTTCTAATTTTCAGCTTGTATAACGTGTACCTGTGGCAAATTGGTACAATGTGATTACTATGTAAAACACCCAATACTTGAGACATAATTGTTTTCAGAATATTCAAAAGTCATGTCAATTTTCTCATTTTTTTACTATGTATTCCTTGAAGTATGTAGTTTTTTAATAACTCAAATATAAGGTAGGTCGCCATCCAAAAAAGGGCATGAATAGGGCTCTGAATCTACCTACTCCCACACTTTTTCCCGCCATTTTGCATGAAGTCGCAACAATGCAACGTCATGACGTCGACAAATGCCACGCCAACAAAGAGTTTGCCATTCGACGTCATGGCGTCACAAGGGATGCTTAGTAAACGCAGCATGTCACAGTATCTCATTCTATCCATTCACGCACAAGAGTGCGATTACAAGGGAGGTAATTGCTATGCGCAAAATGCTGCGCAGAACAGCCATTCTTGTAACCAGGGAGCCACCTTAATTTAGCCTATCTATGCGTCTCATTAGTGTTGCGCTGGTATCTTATTTTTGGGGCGCTTGTCGCCTACGTACATCGCGGCCAATATATAATTAAGAAAACGGATTTCTTTTTAAGATGTTTTCAATGTTATTCATGGTTTAATATATATATCTATATCCTGATATTACATGAATCCAATTGAACGAAAACTTTCATTTATCTATATATACATTATGAATGTATAATTTAGTAAAGTTGTCTCACATCGATAATTGATTATTTATCTGATTAGTATCTGTCGCGGAATAATAATAATGGTATAGAAGCATGCGTATTGTTCTATATTTTTTTTTTGCCAAACATGGATCGTTTCAACCGAAAAATGAAAGCTATGTTAAAAGTTTGACCGGTGTATTACCCAGGTGTGTAATTTGTTTTATAATTCGGTAGTATTCATGCACATTCCATTTTTTTACAATTACTGTCTTCTGATATAGCTTAGATAAGGAGAATACATCAACAACGTTTATTTCTCACATAAGCTTGCCTGGAAGTGGTTAGCGGAAATACTGGCACTCTCTTTCTATAGTTTGAAATTGAAAGGCCCACGTATCTGGAACTTTCTCTCAGCTAATTTAAAGTACATTACTTCAAAATCCCTATTTAAAAGGGAACTAATGAAAAATATCATGAGCGCAACAGGGAGTGATCATCACACTCGGTAATTCAATATCACTTTATTTGAAAGGTACACATTATTTATTATATCTGATTATTTAACGTATTGCTGACATGGATACATGTACTTATTATCTTTACCGGACAATTCATATTTAATGGTACAACTGAATAATGTCAGACAATATTTACTTAACTAATTATATTCACCATCTGTTTATATTTATAATTATATTCTCGCTGTTTATTTTTACAACATATATATTCTTAGAGATAAAACAAACCCGCAAGGGTTTCATTCCCGCCAATATACGGACAACATGGACGCATTCTACAATGATTTATATACATATCTTCTCTGTATGGTGAAAACAATTTCAATTCAATTCAATTCATGTGTCTAGGGAATTAACCAAATAAGGGAAGTAATTACCGCCCAATTCAAAGGGCAATCAAGCCAACGCCCAACGCGTTGTTTATCTGAAAACTTCGATGGAGCGTTTATGTTTACATTCTCCGGTTTTCAGTGAATTAACAGACGCTCCTGTGATCTTCGTAGTCTCTTTATTTCTGAATATGGGGAAAATCTCTGACGATAAAGATATCCCATTCTGATTAACTTTCAGAGGAACATATGAAATTTTATTCTTGACTTGCATACTTTATTTCAATTCGCAGTTCCTGGATGTATCTTATAAAGTGATTCAAATTCTGAAAAAAACAGGTTCAAAATAACTGAATAATAATGAACCAGGTTATACATTTTCAATTGGCGATGTTTCTTTCTTTCCGTTCATAACGTTTAGAGAAATTGCGATGTCTAAGCAAGTATGTGACTGCAGATCTCTAGACTGAACAACATAATAATATTAAATGATTCATGTTCAGTCTAATTCATTTAAATGCATATGCATTCGCCGAGATTAATCGCTGCTACAGAGCATATATATACCGAGCATATGCCTTCCGAATGGTTCAAACTTTCATTTGATGGCATCTCGAATTCATTCTCGAAGCGTGTCAAGTTATTTCGAGGAGGATCGAGATGGCCTTGCGCTTCGAGAGAATACCGGGAGCAGACCGGGACAACAATCGATAGAGATAAACCGGGACCCTTCGAGACGAGATATTTATCGGTTTTACTCGTTTATCAAGAAACCGTCTCGATTGATTGGACGTGACCTCTAATAATATCATCGTACAACACCTATACGTTATCTTTATTACTATAAGTCTTACTTCCCATGTATTCATGTATTTTTTTCGTGGCTATACGGACCGACCCTCGTGTATTGAGCTCTGTCACGGGTCACCAGCGCTGTGTTCCTGCACGATTCCCGCCCAGGTCGGATTGATTAGCCACCGGCTACTGTTTATATGTTGTATTACACTTCAATAAAGTTATCCAGCAACCAACCTTTCCCAGGAATCCATCCAACCCCCGCATATGACCCTTGACATGGGACTACTTTCTGTCAGAGGAGGCTTCTTCCCGAAAGTGACCGCATCACCGCCAGACCTGACCGCATCACCGCGGAGAAATACATCCCCAGGGGTCATATCCGGTCAGGTGACGGACCTATAGTGAACTTGAACTCCGTGACCTCCACAATCTGCAAATTTTTGCGGTCAAGTTGCGGGAATTCGCCGTTTCTATGCTACTCGCTTTAACAAATTACCGACTGTCAACTATTACCCATTACCCGGTTCGACTCTGCCTGTCACCCGTCTCCCACTTCTTCCATCTCCCGTTACCCAGGTCGCGTATAATCTCTTTGCCGGCGTTCTATAATCCGTTACCCAATTCGACTGTTACCCTTTACCCATTACCCAGCATCTGTCTGTCACCCGTTACCGAATTCGTCCATATCCCGTTACCCAGTTCGCAAATAATCCCTTTGCAGGCAAGTAGTAGTGTCTACGGATTTAAAGTCTCATTGACATCTTTGCACTTAAACTTGAGGGGTAACTCGTGATTTCCCTAAACCATCCGATAGGGGGCGCTGCGAGGTATGGCGATCACGTGATCAAGGCATGTACTGACATGTTCTGGATTGCATCAGCATTGGCTGTGTGCCAAGTTTTGACCACTATAGGTCTGGCAACCTTTGACCTTTGTATTCCTCCGCGGTGATGCGGTCATGTCTGGCGATGATGCGGTCGCGGAAAAAAGCTTCCGCGGAGAAAAAGTAGTCCCCAGAAAACAAATACGCTGCATGGCCCGATTGGGTCGTATGAGGTATCAATGTGAAGCATTCGTGAAAGGCATCTGATGGGCTGGGTGCGGGGTTGAAATAGCGTCATTCTGCGCATGCGCGGTGGACCAAGGGTATGGAAATAGACGGTTTGGGGTCTAGGGGAGCCACTAATGGTCCAATTGGGTCATATGAGGTATCAATGTGAAGCATTCGTAAAGGGGCATCTGATGGGCTGGGTGCGGGGTTGAAATATCGGCATTCTGCGCATGCGCGGTAGACCAAGGGTATGGAAATAGGCGTTTTCGGGTCTTTGTGGGTCACTAGTGGTCCTATGGAGTCGAGTGAGGTATCAATGTGAAGCACACATGAGGGGGCATCCGACGGGTGGGTCTGGGGTTGGAATATCGGCATTCTGCGCATGCGCAGACAGGGAATTGTGGGAAAAGGGTATGGAATTAGACGTTTTGGGATCTAGGGGAGCCCCTAAAGGGCCTATGGAGTCGTATAAGGTATCAATGTGAAGCCTATGTGAGGGGGCATCCCCCTGGTCTAGTGTCTCGGCCGTTGTCAACAGTCTGCGCATGCGCAGACAGGGAATTGTGGGAAAAGGGTATGGAGATAGACGTTTTGGGATCTAGGTAAGCCCCTAGTGGGCCGATTGGGTCAAGTGAGGTATCAATGTGAAGCATTCGTGAAGGGGCATCCGATGGGGTGGGCCTGGGGTTGGAATATTGTCATTCTGCGCATGCGCGGTAGACCAAGAGTATGGAAATATACGTTTTGGGGTCGAGGTGGGCCACTATTGGTCCTATGGAGTCGTATGAGGTATCAATGTGAAGCACACATGAGGGGGCATCCGTTTGGGCTAGTGTCTCGGCCGTTGTCAACATTCTGCGCATGCGCAGACAGGGAATTGTGGGAAATGGGTATGGAAATAGACGTTTTGGGGTCCACATGGGCCACTATGGGTCCTATGGAGTCGTATGAGGTATCCATGTGAAGCATTCGTGAAGGCGCATCCGACGGGATGGGTGACACGTGGAACTGACGTCATTCTGCGCATGCGCAGTAGACCAATGGTATGAAAATAGACGTTTTGGGATCTAGGGGAGCCCCTAGTGGACCGATTGGGTCGAGTGAAGTATCCATGTGAAGCCTATGGTCCGTATTTGACATTCTGCGAATGCGCAGACAGGGAATTGTGGGAAAAGGGTATGGAAATAGACGTTTTCGGGTCTAGGTTGTCTACTATGGGTCTGATGGAGTCGTTTGAGGTCTTGTTTTGAAGCTCTCGTGAACGGGCAGCCGCCTGGACTAGTGTGTCGTCCGTGTTCAAGAGTCTGCGCATGCGCAGTCTGGTCGTAGTATAGAAATATACACATGGGCGTGTGTTTGGTGTACTCAACCCCATATGGGTCCATGGTTGAGGTTTGATGGTGTGGGTTCTGCGCAAGTTGGTGTGACGTCACTTCCGGTTTCACTAAAACTACCTCCGAACACAGAAGAGTTCCATTTTTACCTTAGCCTAGCGTTTATCCATTCTTCCGAAGCATCCATGTATAGAGGAGGGTCTCCGACAATATTACCATCTATTTCCCTATGTGAAATGGCCAGTGGGGAACCCTCAGTTTTTCACAGAACCGTATTGGCACGAAAAAAACTTAATAAATATATTAAACTTAATCTATAGGTGTTGGGCGAGTCTCCACTCGCCGTCTTCCTGGTCTTTATCTACACCTCGAACCTCACTTCACTCCACCTGTTGCTCTTGTAACTTGTAACTTCTGTCAAATGTTGGAATGCCCACTCTTAACCTAGACCAAGCATGTACTTGGTCTGTGGGCTGATTTCATTGGCTCTCTATTGTACTGCAGTGCTCTTGCATTGTTTTCTAGGCACTGATAGGTTACATTTGGCCCCATCCTAGGCCACTGATTGGCTACTTTTCTAAGCCCATTCATCGACTGAATCCCTACATGTCCCACTTTGGGCATTATGCTTACACAGAAAACACACACGACAGAGTTTTGAGATCTCATTTTTTTATTCAGTGAACAACAACAACGTGAGAACAACCACGTGAAAAAACTGAAGCCCAGGACAGGGGGCTTTACGTGAACAAACTTAAGCCCAGAACGGGACTTGTACATTGAAATGAACGGCAGCCCAGTCATATACGAGTACATCTCGGTCCTCGGCCTTGGGGTACTCGTCAAACATGTGGACGATCGTCTGCATGGAATGTCCTCGACATCGATGGTACAGGTAAAACAAGCAATATTGTCCGCACACACTACTGGTCAGGCTTTGCAACGTTTTGGTATTCCAACACCACGTCTCTGTGCCTTGATCCATGAAGTCTGTTAAATCGGGATGGAGGGGTGGTAGGCCGTACGGGTCAAAGTATTCGCCCTGCTCTTCTGTCAAGTACACGGCCACCCAGTGTTGACCGGGCCGATTCATCGGGTCTGTATTCAGGACGTAAGCAGCAGGATACACACGGTCTAATGGGAACACATCTCGGGCGAACACTCCTTGAAAGACCATACGTGTTCCTGGGTCATTCTCCAGCACGGTGCGTATCTGGTCTGTATCCATGTTAGATGGCAAAGTCACACAGGACGTTACGGCTTTTATCGATTTGAATAATGTTGTCAAACTCAGCGTAGCAAATCACATTGATGGTTTTCGGTAAAGGTGTCCCGAAATGCAGTTCCAAGCGTAAGTTGCCTTTCTTGACGAGACTCAGTTGATGATCGTTGTCTAAGGTGGGGGTCAGATCGAAACAGAACAATGTGTATCCTTTGCCGAAATCGTCTCGACTGATCATATTTCCCTCATCTTGGTTGATTTGGCCAGTTGCTGTGAAGAGGTTCAGATAGCTCCGGATGTAATTGGCCGTTCCAAAGTTAGGTTGTAAGGGGCGTGCCGGTACCTGTTGGCCATCCACGTGCAGGGCCACGAAATTGATGTTGAACGCTTTTAGGTTGAACGGATTCCTCGAGAGAGTCCCATTATAACTGACGTTCTCCACACAAGCTAGGGTTAAACGCTTGGGCAAATCCCCCAGGAACAGGTTTTCTTGATTGACAATCATATTCCCTTTAGGGACGGAAAAGACCTTGGTCTGTACTCGTCGAATCGGGTACTGGGCTGGTTTTTTCTCCAAGGCTCTGATGTGCCCCAACTGTACACCTGGGCTCGGTTTCACTTTGCGTACAAACAGACTGGCCTCTTGGATGACAATGTTAAACTCGAGGTCCTCACTCGGGGCCATCAAGGCAAACGCAGGCGTTGCGCGCACTAGTCGTATTTTGACAGGTACTCCATTCAAGAGGTATCGGTCCTGCATGAATAAGTCCGCATGCAGACGTCCCATCATATCAACCGAGTGACTCTCCGTATAGCCGTCATTATCGGGACTCGCTTCCATATTGCCTGGGGTATCTCGGTAGAACAACGGGGCTGTCAAATACGACTTTTTAGCATCACGCCCGTAGGATAATAGTGTTTCGATGTAGGCTCGGTACGGGTACGTGTTCGTTGAGGCGCTCACCAGTTTATCACTGAGGGCTATATCCACTTGCTGGAATAGGGAATGAAGCCAGAGATTCACTGGACCCACGGGTGCATCTGCTTTGAGGACAGACCCATCCTTATTGGTGATTTTAGCTTTCACATATAGGTACGTATGGGCTAAATCCAGGTAGGTCTGTTGTAAGTATCTGCGTTGGTGGTGGTGAATTCAATGGGGCTCCTCGGCACTGGTCTGAGTAGGTGGGACGGTCCATAAATCAAATTCACTGTTGGTAGAAGGACTCGACTCGGCGTGGATGAAAGCCATGTTTAAGAAAAGATATCCTGGGTCTTCGATGTGCGTCGTCGCTGGGTCGGTCGTCGACTGGTGCGTGGTCTCGGTGGTGCAGGTCTTTTATTCCCTACGGTGCGTTGTGCTTTGGCGACCAAGACGCCTCCTGCTTCTTTGGCTCGGCGTTTCAGTGCTTCTTTGGGTGCCGCACCGCCCAAGACATCACCCGCGACTTGCAGTCCACTGCGTACCGCTTGTTTGCCGATCGCTTTGACCCCACGCGTCACCAAGGGGAGGAACGTTTTGACGATGCTCCCGAGTATGTTCCCCAGCCTATGTTGCATGCGTGTACCTGCAAAGACCGGAAAGCTACCCCCGGCCTGTTGGGTATAATAGTCCATATAGCTGCGAGCATCACACTCGTAAGGCACCTTCATTATGCAAAGTGAACCGCTCGGACTTGACGGAAATGAAGTGTCAGCACCACTTTCCCACGCTCGAATGCGATCGGTTGACCGGTGTCGTCTCTTATATCGATGACGATGGAGCTAATATCGGTCTGACTGACCGGTAGATAAACGATGTGCCTGAAACTGTGGGTGACTTGAGCTCCATATTTGCCTTTCACCGGGCAGACGCGTAGTAGAGGTACGTTGCTGTCTCCCACAATGTGTGCATCGACCACGTCTGCATAGATGTACAGGCCATACATACCACCACGCATGCCCATCGGGATGTGGCCTATCTCGCCGGTGGGGCCAGCGTACCCCTGTAGATCGAGATCCAGCAGTAGGGTAGGACTGATTTCGACACTCACGTTGGGGCTGAGAGTGAGACTGGCCTTGTCGTTGTGTGCGTTGTAATCGAAGTCCACACGATTTTTGAAGGGGAAAGTTTTTATGGGTTGTGAAGTATTCGTGACGTCCCGTAGAGACTTATAATGCATCAGACTTTTCAGCCCACCCATGAACTCCTTGTGAGTATCGTATTGACCTTCGGGTAGTTTGAGTCGGGTTTCTTGTCCTTCGTAGGTCACCTCGTACCACACTTCACCACCTCGCACGTTGTACCACGAGTAAGGGTATTGGATATCCACGAGTCCACATTCCCAGCGTCCAGGTAAATGCAACGGTTGCGGTGACTGGGTCACGTACTTGGTCAAGGTGTTGTCAGGTCCCGAGCTGTTATAGAATAGAATAGAATAGAATAGAAGCTTTATTTATAAAAACTCGGTCAGCCATCATCTATCGATGCTCTTCCTGGGAGCCGAGTGCTATAACAATCATAAATAACAAACAGTGTATAGGGTATAATAAAAAATAAAAAAAATAGAGCTCACATTACTGGGTAGGGTGAGGTAAAACATGACGACTGAGCTTTCCTGCTGCTGCTGTTGGTTTTAATACTTCTCCCAGCCCTTGGGCGCTAATCGTCGTGATGGTCGCGGTGACTTAGATCTTGGTGGTTGCAGGGGGTGGCGTGGTAAAAGGGGTGAAAAAGTAGGTGCCCGCCGTGGTGGTGTTTTGGGGGGGAGACTCCGGTTCCCACTCCCAAGAAGGTTGTGGGCCACTCGGCGATTGCTGGGTCCGCTGCACAAAGGCCCAGCGGTGGGGATTCCCCACCAATTCCTGTGGTACATGCATGTCTTTCAAGCCTTGAGCGAAGACCTCCCATCCTCGCGGATCCGTGTGCGACCTGCGTTGACGCATCACGTCATTCACTAAATCCGGCATGTGGGTACCGGGGACCACCTGATTCTGTACCAGGAGTTCACCTTTATCATTCCAAGTCATGTTAGGATTCTGTTTCATTCGTTGTAATACCAGGCCAGCTTGTTTCTTGAACGATGCAGGTACACTCTTCAGGACTTCGTCTTCGACCCACTGTGGGGTTGTGGGTGGTACCCCTGGTAATGGCGGCTGTTGGAGCGGTGCTGAGGTTGGTGGTGGTGATGCTGCTGCTGGGGTAGATCGGGTTTTGTATTGGTCCATGAATGTCATGTACCGCTGAAGCGTTTCATTGTACTGTTGTACTTTCTCACTGTGGCTTAACCCCGGTCGTTGTAAGATCTGACCCATCTCTTCATCGAGTGTGTTTATCGTCTTCACCGTAGAGGGTACGGGGTACGGTGATTGGAGGTTTTGAAGGAGTCGAGGTTCGACGAGGACCATTTTTTTCGTGTGGTTCATTGTCGGCCGAACAGTCCACGCAATACTGGACCCAACACGGAAGCCGCCAACGGTGCTAAAATGGCTCCGAGAAAGCCGCCTTGCTGTAACACCTTTTTCTTTTGTGTTTGAGAGACTCGCTTCTGGACTAAGGTTCGCAGACCTGTCTTATGCTTGGCCAACTTCGCCTTCTGAGCCGGAGTCAGTGGTACGTTCCCTTTTAAGATATTGAGTCCAATCTCACACAGACAGCACACAAGAGCGGGGTCTGCGCCGCGTACAATGGTTCGAACCAACTCGGGTGGGGCCGTCTTCAATACACGGAGCGTCGGAGCATGCTTCCGTACTCGAGCAGACATCATGTACAACTGATGCTAGAACCCACAACCCCGACAAAAGTCAACCATGATGTGGTATTAATTCTTTTATTATCCCCAACATCAAACACACACCCCAGCTGCGGGGGAACCACTGTGGGTGTGTTTACATTATTTTTGCATGTACACGTGGTGCGTCTCTCCGGGAAAGATACCGGTCCGTAGGCGAAGGTGGTCGGGAGTGGCTTGCTTCAGGTCGAAGAGCATATACCCGTGCTGAGGGGTTGTCGCATCTTTAAAGGCTTCCAACGCAAACGCAGTGCGTCCAGGGTACATCTGTCTCTTCAGGTGCAGCACTTGAGTGGTATCTCTCGGGTTTTTGAAGACCACCAGGTAGTGAGCATTTTAGCTGATGTTCCGATGTTCTTTGTTTTTACTGAACAGATTCTGCACAATGTAGATGATGCTGAGACGTCGATGATGGCTGCCTTTGATAAACAGTTGGGTGACCCGCGCATCCGTCTCCGCCATGAGATCATCCAGAACCACCAATGTGTCCGGTTCCAAATCGGCCAGGTTGGGTAGCCCTTCCACGAACGTGATGTGGGGCATTGCTGCATACGCCGCCTGCCATTCTCCGTAACACCACACGACTCGGGCAATGGGTGGAGTAATCATGCTGTCGCCGTGTTCGAGGAGCTTCCTGACGAAGTGCGTTTTGCCGGAACCCGTCGGTCCTGCGATGACGCAGGTGAAGGGATGTTGCCACCGAGGGTCCATGGTTGGAGGTGTATCCGCTGTCGTGGTAACCCACTCTTGTAAATTTGGTACGAGTGAACTGCGGTCGTCGGTGCGTCGAGCTCCGGTACCGTTGTCGATGGGCGTTCACTGTGAGTGATGAAATCCGGTGGATTTTCAGACGTAGTGGATGCACTTGGTGTAGGTGTTGACTCTATACTCGCTGTAGCCTGTACACGTGATGTGGTGGTGATGACTGGGCTCGTTTCGGTCACGGGATTGACTGGTGCTATCTGTAGACTGCTTTGACTGGCGGCTGGTGGTTGTGTCTTTGGTGGGATGAGTAGAGTGCTGAGATAGGCTACGTCGTAAAACACACCTCCGTACAACACATTCAGCAGGGTTAGCAATATCACTACAAAGCCCACTTGTGCTTTGCGCCTTTTGGGCGACGCTGTGTTCAGAGACGGTTGCACTGTGTTCATGGTCGAACGTGGAATGAAGAATGATGGCGGTGGTGTCTGGTTTTATAGCCGTTTCACCTGGTTGGCCGCCACCCATGAATTGAAGGAACTGGGCCAGCCTTGCCATTTGACGAAATATAATTGGATGCCACGTCGACGTTGGGTTTTTACGATGCGTTCCACCGTATAGTAGTCTTGCTTTGTTTTTACGACAGGTTGTAATTCCAGCTCGTAAAACGTCCCTAGCAACGGTTCCCCTTGAAGATCTTCCAGTGCATAGACTCGCCGCTGTCGGGGTATGCGCCGTTTAATCAGGAAGTGCTCATCGCTCCAGTTGGGCAAGTAACTTTTCTCGAACTTGCCCTTGACTTTACTGATCCGTACAGGGTCCCCGACCTTGAACTCCTTCTTCGGCATTCGCTGCGATTGCAGACACGCCGGACTTGGTCTTCATTGCGTTGGGTCACGGTAATGGGGGCTCTCTGTATACTTCGGTGATAGGCTCGATTGTAACCACTGACAAGTTTCGGGAGAACATCGATGTACCGCCTTGTATTCTTATAGGTGAAATATTTATACATGCGGCCTTTTGAATGTCCTGTTGAACCTTTCCACAACGGAAGCCTTGGTCTCGTTGTAGGTGTGAAAGAAGAAGACCTTCTGTTTCTTGAGAAAGGCTTGGAACGGTCTGTTGAGGAATTTCGTGCCTTCGTCGGTTTGCAAATACAAGGGTTTGCGCCCGCTGTTGAAGATGTCCTTGAACGCCGCTATGAGATTCGCCCCCGTTTTCGTCCGGATGGGTACCACCCACGCATACTTTGACAGGATATCGATGCACGTCAAGATATACCGATTCCCATCGTTGTGTTTGGCAAAGGCGCTCATATCGACCAAATCTGCTTGCCATTGGGCATCTAGTCCTCCCACGATGACCGGGTTCCGTAGAAAATGGCGGCGGGCAGCTCGATGTAAGGTATAGGTGTCTTGTTTTTTAACCAATCTCGAACTTGTGCCCGTTGTATCCCCTGGGGCTTGGCCGCTCGATAGAGAGCCGACAATGCACTATAGTCCGCCGGGCTGTCGGGACTGTAGTATAAGTTATCCAACACCTTCTCCCAGCGCTTCATGGTGACAAAATGATAATGGACCCGGTGAGTATGGTTTATTTATAACGAAGTCTGATGTTCGGGTTCTACCACCGTTTCATATATCCTAGGTTGACTGAGTTTAGCCGGATAATCAATGGCATCGTCGTCTGGTTCATTGCTAGACATTTGTTTATTGGGTTCAGCCAGCGCGTCCTCAATAGCACGAGACCATCCCAACTGAACAGCTGACCGCTCGTCCGGTGTAAACAGCTGGTCCACAATAGGTACCACTTTATCCAAGGCCGTCCAAAGATCGGGGTTTATGGTGAAGCTTTGCGTGGGATTGTGGTAACGCCCCACACGGGCAAAGAATGGTCCACGGTGTACGTAGTTGGCGTTCTCGATGTGGATTAGGTCTCCGTCGAGCTCACCGCTCAACATGCGTTTAAATTTGGTCCAGCCATCACGGTGTAGGGTAACGGTAGTCGATACGGTCTCAGGGTCCGACCAGCAAACTTCACGGTCTCCCACGATGGTGACTTTATCCTCATAGACGTGTAATCCCACCTCAGGGATGAGGGGAAGAACGGCTCGTAGGACTGGTGACATGGTTGACGAAATGCCGAATGACGCACACGCTGACTGTCTCTCGTATTTATGGTGAAATTCCACTGTCACTACCACAGCGTTAGGGTCAATAGGGCAAAAACCATGGCGAGGCCAACGAGCCGTCGGTGATTCCGGCGTGAGCGCTCGTGGTCCATAGCCCGGGCATCAAGGATGGCTGTCATTGTCCAGTAGTGGTGGGTGATAGCACACCCCTTCATCGAGTCCACTCTGTTGAGGACCGCTTCTGTGAACTCTTTTAGGATCTGGCGTCGCCCCTCGTCGTCGCCATCTGCTAACATGGATCGAACCACTGCTCGGTAACCCGTGAGTGAATTAACCACGGTTGCATGCTGTAAAACGCGAGCCGCATACGGATAGGTGTCCGTCATGGCTCTGCAACCGTAGGAATGGAGGTGTGGGATCCAGAGCAGTGTGTTTTGTAGATTCTGTCACACATGCGCGCCTATACGTAGCTCTACGGGATACATGCATTCCATACAGGCGGTGGGAAACCAGGATGTTGAAAGTACATGCATAATGTCGAAGGAAAAATTGGAACTCTTCTGTGTTCGGAGGTAGTTTTAGTGAAACCGGAAGTGACGTCACACCCACTTGCGCAGAACCCACACCATCAAACCTCAACCATGGACCCATATGGGGTTGAGTACACCAAACACACGCCCATGTGTATATTTCTATAATACGACCAGACTGCGCATGCGCAGACTCTTGAACACGGACGACACACTAGTCCAGGCGGCTGCCCGTTCACGAGAGCTTCAAAATAACACCTCATACGACTCCATCGGACCCATAGTAGACAACGAAAACGTCTATTTCCATACCCTTTTCCCACAATTCCCTGTCTGCGCATGCGCAGAATGTCAAACACGGACCAGACGCTAGTCCAGGCGGATGCTCCCTCACATAGGCTTCACATGGATACCTCACTCGACCCAATCGGTCGACTAGGGGCTCCCCTAGATCCCAAAACGTCTATTTTCATACCCTTGGTCTACTGCGCATGCGCAGAATGACGTCAATTCCACGTGTCACCCACCCCGTCGGATGCGCCTTCAGGAATGCTTCACATGGATGCCTCATACGGCTCCATAGGACCCATAGTGGCCCATGTGGACCCAAAAACGTCTATTTCCATACCCTTTTCCCACAATTCCCTGTTTGCGCATGCGCAGAATGTTGAGAACGGCCGAGACACTAGCCCAGACGGATGCCCCTCCTGTGTGCTTCACATTGATACCTCATACGACTCCATAGGACCAATAGTGGCCCACCTCGACCCCAAAACGTATATTTCCATACCCTTGGTCTACCGCGCATGCACAGAATGACGACATTCCAACCCCAGACCCACCCCATCGGATGCCCCTTCACGAATGCTTCACATTGATACCTCACTTGACCCAATCGGCCCACTAGGGGCTTACCTAGATCCCAAAACGTCTATCTCCATACCCTTTTCCCACAATTCCCTGTCTGCGCATGCGCAGACTGTTGACAACGGCCGAGACACTAGTCCAGGGGGATGCCCCCTCACATAGGCTTTACATTGATACCTTATACGACTCCATAGGCCCATTAGGGGCTCCCCTAGATCCCAAAACGTCTATTTCCATACCCCTTTCCCACGATTCCCTGTCTGCGCATGCGCAGAATGCCGATATTCCAACCCCAGACCCATCCGTCGGATGCCCCCTCATGTGTGCTTCACATTGATACCTCACTCGACTCCATAGGAACACTAGTGGCCCACAAAGACCCGAAAACGTCTGTTTCCATACCCTTGGTCTACCGCGCATGCGCAGAATGCCGATATTTCAACCCCGCACCCAGCCCATCAGATGCCCCTTTACGAATACTTCACATTGATACCTCATATGACCCAATTGGACCATTAGTGGCTCCCCTAGACCCCAAAACGTCTATTTCCATACCCTTGGTCCACCGCGCATGCGCAGAATGACGCTATTTCAACCCCGCACCCAGCCCATGAGATGGCCCTTCATGAATGCTTCACATTGATACCTCATACGACCCAATCGGACCATGCAGCGTATTTGTTTTCTGGGGACTACTTTTTCTCCGCGGAAGCTTTTTTCGGCGACCGCATCACCGCCAGACATGACCGCACCACCGCGGAGGAATACAAAGGTCAAAGGTTGCCAGACCTATAGTGGTCAAAACTTGGCACACAGCCAATGCTGATGCAATCCAGAACATGTCAGTACATGCCTTGATCATGTGATCGCCATACCTCGCAGCGCCCCCTATCGGATGGTTTAGGGAAATCACGAGTTACCCCTCAAGTTTAAGTGCAAAGAGGTCAATGAGACTTTAAATCCGTAGACACTACTACTCAGGCATTCTTTAGCCCGTTACCCAGTTCGACTGTCACCCATTACCCATTACCCAGATGGCATCTGTCTGTCACCCATTACCCAATTCGTCCATCTCCCGCTACCCAGTTCGCGTATTATCTCTTTGCAGGCGTTCTATAGCCCGTTACCCAATTCGACTGTTACCCATTACCCATTACCCAGTTCGCATCTGTCTGTCACCCCTCACCCAATTCGTCCATCTCCCGTTACCCAGTTCGCGTATTATCCCTTTGCAGGCATTCTTTAGCCCGTTACCCAGTTCGAATGTCACCCATTACCCATTACCCAGATGGCATCTGTCTGTCACCCATTAGCCAATTCGTCCATCTCCCGCTACCCAGTTCGCGTATTATCTCTTTGAAGGCGTTCTATAGCCCGTTAATCAATTCGACTGTTACCCATTACCCATTACCCAGTTCGCGTCTGTCTGTCAGCCATCACCCAATTCGTCCATCTCCCGTTATCCAGTTCGCGTATTATCTATTTGCAGGCGTTCTATAGCCCGTTACCCAATTCGACTGTTACCCATTACCCAGTTCGCATCTGTCTTTCACCCATTACCCAATTCGTCCATCTCCCGTTACCCAGTTCGCGTATTATCTCTTTGCAGGCGTCCTATAGCCCGTTACCCAATTCGACTGGTACCCATTACCCATTACCCAGTTCGCATCTGTCTGTCACCCATTACCCAATTCGTCCATCTCCCGTTACCCAGTTCGCGTATTATCTCTTTGCAGGCGTCCTATAGCCCGTTACCCAATTCGACTGGTACCCATTACCCGTTACCCAGTTCGCGTATTATCTCTTTACAGGAGTTCTTTAGCCCGTTACCCAATTCGACTGTTACCCATTACCCAGTTCGCATCTGTCTTTCACCCATTACCCAATTCGTCCATCTCCCGTTACCCAGTTCGCGTATTATCTCTTTGCAGGCGTCCTATAGCCCGTTACCCAATTCGGCTGTTATCCATTACCCATTACTCAGTTCGCCTCTGTGTATCACCCGTCCGATAATTCGTCCATCTCCCGTTTCTCAGCTCGCGTATTATCTCTTTGAAGGCGTTCTGTAGCCCTTTACCCAATTCGACTGTCACCCATTAACCATTACCCAGTTCGCCTCTGTCTGTCACCCATTATCCAATTCATCCATCTCCCGTTACCCAGTTCGCGTATTAGCTCTATGCAGGCGTTCCATAGCCCCTTGCCCAATTAGACTGTCACCCATTTTCCATTACCCAGTTCGCATCCGTCTGTCACCCATTACCCAATTCGTCCATCTCCCGTTGCCCAGTTCGAGTATTATCGCTTTGCAGGCGTTCTATAGCCCGTTACCCAATTCGACTGTTACCCATTACCCATTACCCAGTTCGCCTCTGTCTGTCACCCATTACCAATTTCGTCCATATCCCGTTAGCCAGTTCGTATATTATCCCTTTGCAGGCGTTCTATAGCCCGTTACCCAATTCGACTGTTACCTATTACCCAGTTCGCATCTGTCTTTCACCCATTACCCAATTCGTCCATCTCCCGTTACCCAGTTCGCGTATTATCTCTTTGCAGGCGTCCTATAACCCGTTACCCAATTCGACTGGTACCCATTACCCATTACCCAGTTCGCATCTGTCTGTCACCCATTACCCAATTCGTCCAGCTCCAGTTACCCAGTTCGCGAATTATCTCTTTGCAGGCGTTCTGTAGCCCGTTATCCAATTCGGCTATTACACATTACCCATTACCCAGTTCGTATCTGTCTGTCACCCATTACCCAAATCGTCCATCTCCCGTTACCCAGTTCGCGTATTATCTCTTTACAGTAGTTCTATAGCCCGTTACCCAATTCGGCTGTTATCCATTACCCATTACCCAGTTCGCCTCTGTGTATCACCCGTCCGATAATTCGTCCATCTCCCGTTACTCAGTTCGCGTTTTATCTCTTTGAAGGCATTCTATAGCCCGTTGCCCAATTCGACTGTTACCCATTACCCATTACCCAGTTCGCCTCTGTCTGTCACTCATTACCCAATTCGTCCATATTCCGTTACCCAGTTCGCATATTATCCCTTTGCAGGCATTCTGTAGCCCTTTACCCAATTCGACTGTCACCCATTAACCATTACCTAGTTCGCATCTGTCTGCCATCCATTATCCAATTCGTCCATCTCCCGTTACCCAGTTCGCGTATTAGCTCTATGTAGGCGTTCCGTAGCCCCTTGCACAATTAGACTACCACCCATTTCCCATTACCCAGTTCGCATCTGTCTGTCACCCATTACCCAATTCGTCCATCTCCCGTTACCCAGTTCGCGTATTATCGCTTTGCAGGCGTTCTATAGCCCGTTACCCAATTCGACTGTTACCCATTACCCAGTTCGCCTCTGTCTGTCACCCATTACCAATTTCGTCCATATCCCGTTAGCCAGTTCGCATATTATGCCTTTGCAGGCATTCTGTAGCCCGTTACCTAATTCGACTGTCACGCATTACCTAGTTCGGATCTGTCTGTCACCCATTACCCAATTCGTCCATCTCCTGTTACCCAGTTCCCGTATTATATCTTAACTGTTGACTGCGTCTCTAAACAAGCCTATGTTTATGTATACTATGATTGTCTTTTTGAAATTGGTGCTAATACTGTTATATGAAATATGGAATAGGTCTTTCGATTATGGACGCGGATATTCTCTAATGGACGACGGCTGAATTATGAATGACGGACTAGTTCACGCTTTTAATTTGCAGGCGTTCTATAGCCGTTACCCCATTCGACTGTTACCCATTACCCAGTTCGCATCTGTCTGTATCCCGTTACCCAATTCGTCCATCTCCCGCTACCCAGTTCGTGTATTATCACTTTGCAGGCGTTCTATAGCCCGTCACCCAATTCGACTGTCAGCCATTACCCATTACCCATTTCGCATCTGTCTGCCACCCATTACCCAATTCGTCCATCTCCCGTTACCCAGTTCGCGTATTATCAGTTTGCAGGCGCTCTATAGCCCGTTACCCAATTCGACTGTCACCCATTACCCATTACCCAGTTCGCGTCTGTCTGTCACCCATTACCCAATTCGTCCATCTCCCGTTACCCAGTTCGAGTATTATCTCTTTGCAGGCGTTCTATAGCCCGTTACCCAATTCGACTGTTACCCGTTACCCATTACCCAGTTCGTCTCTCTCTGTCACCCATTACACAAGTCGTCCATCTCCCGTTGCCCAGTTCGACTATTATGTCTTTGCAGGCGTCCTATAGCCTGTTACCCAATTCGACTGTTACTCAATACCCATTACCCAGTTCGGATCTGTCTGTCATCCATTATCCAATTCGTCCATCTCCCGTTACCCGGTTCGCGTATTATCTCTTTGCAGGCGTTCTATAGCCGTTACACAATTCGACTGTCGTCCATTACCCATTACCAAGTTCAGATCTGTCTGTCAGCCATTACCCAATTCGTCCATCTCCCGTTAATCAGTTCGCATATTATCTCTTTGCAGGCGTTCTATAACCCGTTACCCAATTCGACTGTTACCAATTAGCCAGTTCGCGTGTCTGTCACCCATTACCCAATTCGTCCATATCCCGTTACCCAGTTCGCATATTATCCCTTTGCAGGCATTCTGTAGCCCGTTACCCAATTCGACTGTCACCCATTAACCATTACCCAGTTCGCATCTGTCTGTCACACATTACCCAAATCGTTCATCTCCCGTTACCCAGTTCGCGTATTGGCTCTTTGCGGGCGTTCGTAGCCCGTTACCCAAATCGACTGTCACCCATTTCGCATTACCCAGTTCGCATCTGTCTGTCACTCATTCTCCAATTCGTTCATCTCCCGTTACACAGTTCGCGTAATATCTCTTTGCAGGCGTTCTATAGCTCATTACCCATTTCGTCCATATCCCGTTACTCAGTTCGCATATATTATCCCTTTGCAGGCATTCCGTAGCCCGTTACCCAATTCGACTGTCACCCATTACTCATTACCCATTTCGCCTCTGTCTGTCACCCATTACCAAATTCGTCCATATCCCGTTACCCAGTTCGCATATTATCCCTTTGCAGGCATTCTGTAGCCCTTTACCCAATTCGACTGTCATCCATTACCCATTACCCAATTCTGATCTGTCTGTCACCCATTACCCAATTCGTCCATCTCCTGTTACCCAGTTCGCGTATTATCTCTTTGCAGGCGTTCTATATCCGTTACCCAATTCGACTGTTACCCATTACCCAGTTCGCATCTGTCTGTCACCCATTACCCAATTCGTCCATCTCCCGTTACCCAGTTCACGTATTATCTCTTTGCAGGTGATCTATAGCCCGTTACACAATTCGACTGTTACCCATCACCCATTACCCAGTTCGCATCTGTCTGTCACACATTGCTCAATTCGTCCATCTCTCGTTACCCAGTTCGCGTATCATCACTTTGCAGGCGTTGAATAGCCCGTTACCCAATTCGTCTGTCACCCATTACCCATTACCCATTTCGCATCTGTCTGTCACCCATTGCCCAATTCGTTCATCTCCCGTTACCCAGTTCCCGTTTCAGCAGTTTGCAGGCGTTCTATAGCCCGTTTCCCAATTCGACTGTTACCCATTACCCAGTTCGCTTCTGTCTGTCACCCATTACCCAATTCGTCCATCTCCCGTTACTCAGTTCGCGTATTATCTCTTTGCAGGCATTCTATAGCCCGTTACCCAATTCGACTGTTACACATTACCCATTACCCAGTTCGCCTGTCTGTCACCCATTGCCCAATTCGTCCATATCCCGGTACCCAGTTCGCATATTACCACTTTGCAGGCATTCTATAGCCCGTTACCCAATTCGACTGTTACACATTACCCATTATCCAGTTCGCCTGTCTGTCACCCATTGCCCAATTCGTCCATCGCCCGTTACCCAGTTCGCGTAGTAGTTTTTTTGTAGGCATTCTGTAGCCCGCTACCCAATTCGACTGTCACCCATTACTCATTACCCAGTTCGGATCGGTCTGTCACCCATTACCCAATTCGTCCATCTCCCG